>MVAH01000046.1:0-96394 GCA_014825575.1 Phaffia australis | reverse complement strand
CATACCATGTTTCCCCATCTCTTCTTCACCTCATTTCCCCCTCCCTTCCTTCCCTCTCGATGCTTGTATTGTGTTTTTTAGATTGTGTTCCCTCATCCCTCGGTCTGGTTCTGCTTTGCAAGCGTTTCTCATACATATATATATATGGTTCAACACCTAAACTCATCCGTTAGAAAGCAAGTCAACCACATGAACGAGCGGTCTAGCAAGCAAGAAGGTTGGGCACAGTTTAATCAAACTGCGAATTCTACTTGACCTGGGCATACATATCTTACTCTTGTGTGACGTTTGACTCGTCGGTCGAGTTGGTACAAGCAAAGCCCAGCAGAACAGAGAGTAAAGACAAGAAGATTCAACGGTCCTGTACATACACATATACACATACACGCGTGTACATATCGCAGAGTCAAATGTGGAACGAGCATGCGATACCAAGTACAGGCACGGGTACAGAGACAGTACAGAGTACAGAATAGGTAGATGTACATGTTCATATAGGATTTTTTGGTTTAACCGGATGAACTCAAGGAGAAGAGCCAAACGGGAAAATACAGGGAAGACGAGAAGAGAATCACTGATGTCTCAACTCATCGATCTTTTCACTAGCCTCGCTCTTTCCCATCTTTGTCTTCTCTTCCTCCGTGAGTTCCACCCCTTTCTGTTTGGCAAGCACGGCTAGGTAGCCCAGTTGTTTGCCTGTCGCCGGGTCTTCACCTGTTTTGATTTCCGATTTGCAAGACATTGGACCCCGACGAATGAGCATAAAGTGGTTAGCGAAGGACGAACAAGAAGAAGGACAGAGATGGAAAGGAGTAGGAAAGAGGAGAGAGATAGAGAGACAAACCGGTAGCCCAAGACTCTGGGTGAGCGAGATGAGAGTCTGGATCGGCATCACTTGGCGCAGGTTCGGCAGCCGTCGTGTTCTCCAGTTTATGAGCCGGTTCGTCCATCTTTGCTGGCGGCTCTGTCTTTGACTCGGTCGTCTCTGACTCTGGCTCTGCCTTCTGGTCGGGTTTCTTTGGTGAAGCTTCTTTTTTAGTCAAGGTCGTATCCTCGGATTCCTTGGTTCCCTCGACTGATTTCTTCCCAGCGGCAGCAAGCTTGTCATCATCACCATCGTCCGCAGCTTTCCGGTCTCCGGTTCGGCCGTGTTTGAGGTCGTCAATCATGACACTCGCCGCGCTCTTCCCCAACTCTGCCTTCTCTTCGGCTGAGAGTGGGGCCAAACCAGCTTTGGAGTTGAGAGCGTCGATGAAACCTAGTTGGGGTCCAGTCGCTGAATCTTCGCCTGTTCGATAGGTTCGCGATATAGAGCATTCGATGAGTATCATCAACGCGATGAAGAATCCCAAAAGGGGGCATCAAGGAATCGAGAACAAAATCCTGTCAAGACTTACCTGTGGCCCAGTTCTCCTGTCAACGGCGAGCGGGTAGATTGAAGCAGATGACAGGTTAGACATATGCGCATAAATGCAGAGGGAAGACTTCTCACCTGATGATTCAGATGATCTGCCGGGAGGCCAGTAGGATCGATAGTTTCGGAATCACCGTTACCAGTCTCGGTGTCGACCTTGGTTTTCTTAGGAGGAGGTTCGACTGATGAACCCTCGGAGGGGGCAACAGTCTCTTCGGAGTCGGTCGCAGCGGCGGTAGAGGTCGTGTCCTGGTCAGTAGAAGAAAGGGATCGTTTGGTTTGACCAGAAGCAGAGGTATCCTCGGAGGAATGAGCGTCGTTAGTTTCAGCAGTATCGATAGAGTTGGACATGTTGGATATAGTCTGACGAATGGATAGGGTAAATCGGATGGATGGAATAGAGAAAGATCGTTGGTTGTGGCGAAAGGAGATGGGAAAGAAGCTATTAAAGAGAAGAGACGCGTCGTGTGACGGACGCGTGACGCGTGACGTCGTTAATGAATCACGCGACGCGACGCGACGCGACACGCTTCGTCGCGTCATCTCAGTCTCGCTGGTCAGATACCCGTTCGATTTCTCGATACACTGCCGCCGCACTCCGAATTCCGTTGACCTAAAGTCCTACCATGGATTCGGTGTTGATTTCGGTCGGGTGTGACCGCGTGCGTACAGAGACATTGCGGGTAGCAAGAGAACGTACAACTAATTCTCCGATAGGCTGGAGCAATAAAGAACCGACTGCGCCCCGAGTTTTCTAGACCCTCTTCTCTTGCGGCACGACTGACCGTCTCGACGTCTTTTTTTGGGTCCTCCGTTGTCCTTCTATCTTGCTCACACGAAACTGACCGAGAGAGATTTCAACCTCCTTTTTTATTGCCATTATTAACTGACCGGTAAACTTTTCAGACAAGTTGACTGCGAGTACGTTGGTGCTTACCCCGTGGGCGAGCTGTTCTTTTAGGATGTTTTCCTCTTGTTGTCAATATATCGGTTTCGCTTCTTCATTTTTTTCTTGATATACCATCCCTTCGTTCAGACTCTTTCTTCTCTGGCAGACAACTACATCTTACCAACACGAACACGCGCACACCCACAGCCTGCTGTCTCATCAGTTACAACAGTTGTACTCGGTTCAAGACTTTATAAGCCTTGCGCATCTGAACTCTTTAACTAACTGCTTAGCTTCGGTTGATGTCATAGTTAGCCAACATTGGGTGAGTTCTAGCCGAGGCTCAGCAACCTCTCATGAAACTGTGCCGCCAAAAAAAGAAGAGCGAGCGAGCGAGCAAGCACCGGTTGTCTTTTTCTTTCTCCTTCACAGCCCAGCATATCACATCTAGCCTGCTGCACAAACAACATGTACTGACTCTTCAGCTGCCTCTCTCCTTACTCATCCTTTCTGTTTCCTCTTTCCTTTGCTCAAATTTAGAGAACAATCTAGAGCACACACATACCTGATACCACCACCATCACTGCTACCTCCTCTGCTACAACCATCGTCTTTGTTTCCTCCCTCTAGATCGACTTCAATGCGTTCCAGACCGTACCTATCATCCTCTCCACAGGCCTACCAAGGCCTCCTTCCCAACGATAGTTCTAGAGGGTCAACATCTACATTATTTTCCGACTTTCAGTACAATGTCTTAGACCAACGAACCAGCAGCTCACTAGAAGCAGGCAACGGCTTGAGATCAGAAAAAGTCAGTCTGATGCATTCCGTTCTGGTCCATACATTCGAGAGTATTAGTTTTGATTTTCTTTGAATGGCCTTTTTCTAGATGGACTACGGGCCAAAAGATTGGGAGCCGGAAGCAGATGATTATCTTCATAATCCAAGCCCGGATGATGATGATTCATTAGTACGTCCATTTGGAAAACCAAGCTGCAACAGTACACTTATTGCCTCAAAGTTCTCCTACTCGTCCTTTTAGTGTATGGGTTTGTTCTCTTTTAGAGCACTCATGAATCTCGGCTGTCTATCTCTCCTAGGAGTATGTTCTCTTGAAGACTACTGCTCAACCAAAGGCTATCTCACTACTGACCTAGTCTTCATTAATCTGTCACAGGGAGCGCTTCTCATGCTCTTGTGAGTCTTTCTTTCCGTTGTATCGGCCAACGGTTTGGTCCTAAGATCCAATGACCAATCAATCTTCTTGATGAATTCTTCTAGCGGAGGATATCCTATCCTCACCTACGTTCAAAGTTTAGAACCTTCCACAAACGGTGCCTTCAAGTACAGCCTTCTCTTCTCTCCATGCGCAATTCAAGCACATTCTCATGAAGAAAGTTCCATGCTTATTCTTTTTTCTTTCTTTCGCAGTCTGGGCGGTGTAAACGGATCTGGTAGGTTCTTCTTTCTAAGAGTTATAACCTTCTTGAGGTTACTGGCTGATATTGTTCTGTTCTTTTCTGCAGGTCAGGTACCAGCCACTATCTCTGGTAAATATTGTCTTCCTCGTCCATCTACATGATATACTCTGACCTCAATCCTCAATCCTTCCTCCTTTTTCGCTTCAAAAACCTTCGCCAATGAATAGGTCTTGGTATAATCGACGACGATACACCTGAATCAGCATACACCATGACATCCAATACAGGTGTGGAATGGGAGCTCGTGTTTTCTGATGAATTCAACGTCGATGGAAGATCTTTCTATTCCGGAGATGATCCTTACTGGGAGGCCAACGACTTGCACGCTTGGGCTACTGAGTTCGTTGAAATGAATGAATCAATTGGAAGAACAGCGAAAAGTTGACAGCGGAAGGCTAACTTGATCGTTATGTTTTCTTATGGGATCTTCTTTTCCAAAGCGATCTAGAGTGGTATTCTCCAGAGGCAGTCACCACAGCCAACGGCTCACTCGTTCTCACACTCTCAAATATTACTCAGCACGATCTTTACTATCAAGGAGCAGAGATTAGTTCCTGGAACAAGTTCTGCTTCACTGGTGGACGTTTAGAAGCTTCCGTTAAGCTTCCTGGTCGACCGGACGTCTATGGATGTATGCATATCTTGACCTCTAGACTATACATGTTAGTGTAACCTGCGCTTACCATCTCTTATACCGATATCTGTTCTTCAGTATGGCCTGCAATATGGACATTAGGAAATTTGGGTAGAGTTGGATATGGAGGAACATTGGATGGTCTGTGGCCTTACTCGTACGATTCATGTGATGTAGGAAGTAAGTCTGCTTCTACATAAGAGAACAACGAACAAGGCTTAAAGCTGATGACTGACGAATGTCTGCTCCCCCTTTCTCCAAAGCTGTGGCGAATCAGTCCAAAAATGGCGTGCCAGAAGGGGCTTCCAACCTCAACGTTCGTCCCATTGGGCTTTGTTGGTTCACACAAAACATTATGATACTGACAACAATGTATGTGATACATAATTTTCGCTCTTCCTGTCTAAATTTCAATAGGAATGTAAGCCTTCTTTGCGTTGTTTTCGACTCTGCGCCTCAGCAGGACAACAGCCCTGATATAGTACTCATTTCTATCTTTCCGTTGCCTACTCGACAAAGGGGGCACCCCGGTTTCTTACTTGCCTGGCCAACGGCTCTCCCGTTGCACCTGCGCGAACGATACCAGTACGCATGCCTCCTTATCCTTAAGTTCCCTACAAGAACTTGTCTTTTTGTCTGACACAGTGTATGTTACACTCTATCTCTTTTCGGGAACGTAGCTCATCCGGGACCGAAGCATTCAGATGGAACATGGGTCGGAAGATCTGCCCCAGAGATCGATCTGTTCGAGGCTCAGGTCGACAACACATGTCAGTGGTCATGAGTCTCTTCCCGTTTGCTTGCGATCGGCGAACTTACTAACAAATTGGGGTTATCTGGGCTGGTATGCGTACTGAATGATCAGTGCTGGAAGGACAAGTCTCTCAGTCATGTCAAGTATGTCTGGAAAAGCTTTTCCCTTGCGATAGACATGACCTATACTGATCTACTTGCTTCTTTTCCATTCCTTATCAGTTTGCGCCTTTCAACCCATACTATCTGGTAAGTCTCTTAATCTCATTTGCGCTGTCTTCTTTCTGGATATCATATCTAATATCTTTATTATTCTTTTGCTGTGGCGATGTATAATAGTGGTTAAACGAGACATATATGGATATATACAATTCATCAATCACAGCGCTAAACTCTTATTCAGTCAGTCTTTCATTGCCTGCACGCCTTTATGATCGTGGTGATACAGCGTGTCCTGACATTGGTTCGTTTCTGTCGCTTTAACTTGATAGGGAGGTCAACTACAAGTTTGTATATTCCCTTCACGCATGACTCTACCCGCGTTTAATGGAAGGAAGACGTTTGACTCTTACTAATGACTGGTCGTGTCGTTGATGTGTTATAGCAATCAACTTCCTGTCTCAGTGAGTTCAATCAAACATATATGAAATCATCATAGAACCTCGAGAATCATGTCTCACACCTCATCCGGGTCGAATAGCGTATACGGATCAAAATTGCTACGAACACCCTTTGACCGATGGAGATGATTGTTTCTCGGTCTATGCATTCGAGTACTTGCCTGGCAATGACGGGTGCGTTACGTATTTCCCTTTACCTCTCCTGTGGGCAGTCGACCAACATACGCACCTGTATTTGTTCGAGGCACAATAGGTACATCACTTGGTTTAGCGATGACACGGCCTCCTGGCAGTATCAAGGGGGAGGCATGGGAGCGAATTCTGTATTAGAAGTATCAGATCGACCAGTACCGCAGGAACCGTTGTATATCATCATAAACTTGGGTTAGTATATCCCATATGTTCTTGTCCCGATGACGATCGCCAGTTGGTCTCTATGACTGAGTCTGAACATTTACATCGATATTGTCGACGACGGCGACCGGGTTGATAGCGCTTTCGACCGCTTTCGGAGCAATTGATTACGATGGGTTAGAAGATCTGTGGCCTGTTCACATGGTTAGTATTTTATCGATGTCTCTAGTCGCCTGTGCTTCTAGTATTTTCCGATTCGTCGCTTACGGCGAAGATTTGTTCTTTTAAATGCAGTATGTGGACTACATCCGGGTGTATCAGGATCCGAGCCTCAAGAATATTGGTACGTGCTTAAATTGATGGTCATTCTCTTATACGATTTGATGTTCAAAGGGTGTGTATATGTATTCGACAGGGTGCGATCCGGATGATTTCCCTACGGCAGGTAAGTTGTCTCTCTGATTACGCTTACGTTCCGGTGGACTTATGAGGGTTCTACGTTCTTTGTGTGTCTTGTTATACTATAGAATATATCGCGCTGTATACAGAGGGATATAACAACCCAAATATCACCACCTGGGAACAGGTAAGATCCGTCTCTGGTTGAGGTTGCATCTGTATGGTCTTTAGCTTTCTTGTTCTAACCTTGTGTACCATGACATTATCGTTTAGATGACGGATGACGCTCCTCGGCCTGGAGTGAGTGCTATCAACTTTACATTGGGGACGACAATATCGATGCTGACCTTTCTGCTTCTTTGTTGACATTGTAGAACTCTTGGTTGGACGAGTGCTAACAGAACAAACGAGCATCTTTCTTCTCTATTCTATCTCTGCATCCGCTTTCGGACATTCCTCTCAATTTATTTGGTTCATTCTTTCCTCAATTTTATGGCGTGCACATCATCCCATCATAGAACCTTGCCCTCTTCCTTGCTTCATCTACAACATCCATCTTCAGTTTCTTGTTCTATCTGTCTTTCACGTTTTGATTTGGTTACGTCGTGGACTTTTGCAAAAATTCATCTATCTCTATCATTCCATTTTACATTTAACCATGAGCTGTTACCTGGAATCTTTGGCCCGTTAGCAAAAAAAGCCGCTAGATAATGGAAAATTACATAAGCGGTGACGAAAGCCTTGTTCTTCTGTTTCTGAGGTTCACCTTATACATCTGTCTGCATCTTTTCGAACTTTCTTGCTTGGCCTATTACTTCTTGGAACAGTGAAACCTCCGTGTCAGATCGGACAGAGCAGATGCATTCCTCTTCTGGACCACCCTCTGTGGTGACTATGGCGACACCCGATATATCACAATCACCTCGACCGCCTACGACGCCAGATATTCCTACCGAGAGTACAGACTCTGTTCAGACGACAGACACTTCTGTACCAACAACAGCGATCATACCCAACGATCCTGTAGGTAAACAGAAGCGAAAACGGGTGGATAGAGCTTGTGTAGGCTGCAGACAGAGAAGAGCAAAGTGTGATGGGAAGCCGAGATGTGCAATTTGTCTGCAGCATAACGAAACGTGTTTCTATGTAGGTTTGCATTAATGACATTCAAGATAGTTTCTTCGTCTTTGGTGCAACTGGCTGATTTTGTACGTCCTGAAAATCATGTAGCCTCCTCCTACAAGAAGGGTAACGGTGAAGTAGGTGATGTTAGTTGTTCATGTTTCATGATCCGTTCTTGTGGCTAATCCTAACTTGCTGTCGTTTGGAAACAAGATACGTCGAAGAACTGGAGCGACAGCTAGCTCAGGCAACGAACGAACCTCACACAGCAGCTCAGACATCAGGAATCTCTACAATTGACACTCCAAGCTCGGGTACATCCTCATCCTCGATAGCTCCGGTATACTTCACATCCTCAGCTGCATACCATCCGTTCTCTCAGCCTACAGGCCCACTACCGCAGCCATTGCATCCCCCTGTACAAAGAAGTCAATTCAACTCTGGAGTGGGAACATATGAACAGCTCAATATGTCTTCTTATCCACCCGACCGTACTCGGTCATCTTTTGGGACAGACAAGAGGAAATCTTCCGACATCAGTCCGCTCGGAACAACCAGTCAGTCCTATTTGCCCCAGAGCTATGAACAGCAGCATCAACATCAGCAGCATCAATCACAAAATCAATATCATTCGAATACACAACCTTCAAATAATCCGATATATGAGTTGCCCTTGAGCCTTTCCTCAAATTCATTTCAGCACCCAAGCAACTCTGTTGATTATCGATACAACTTCAACCGCCCTTCTCCGTCTCATCAGGGCTATCCTCAGTCGACAACAAGGTCAAGTCAGAGCGAGTTCCAACCCAACCTGAACAGTACCATGAATGAGCCTGAACAGCCTACGACAGTCAACGCGGAGGAAGCTTCAGACTACACAGAAGAAGAAAGTGAGGAGGAGAACCAGATAATAAACGGGAAGGGGAGCGCAGCTAGTGAAACACACCCGAGAAAGGTGATTCTGTTACACCCTCCTAGACTTCGATGGGAGAGAGCTGGAAGTAAGTTGGCCTCATAACACGTATTTGTTGATGAGAAGAGTCGCAAGGTGCAAATCATAACATAATGAGGCATACTGCTCTTCATTTTCCTTGTCTACGACAGATGACGGACATACCACAGAGATCGTAGAGTCAGCTGCTGCAAGGTTGACGGGGCAAAGAACAAAGTCCGCTCAATTTTCAGTCCGGGGAAGACCATCAGATGAGTTCCTGACTCAGGGTAAGCGTTTATGTTCCAAGGCTTTCTTAGTTCAGCATACAGCGCAATGGATTGGATCTGTTAATGGTCTTCCAAGTACTAACGTACAATGTTGGCTTGAAAAAATGCAGCGCAAACACCGAGCCCGGCTTATGACGAAATGGTTTGTCATCTCTTCTTCATACAATGATTTCCGACACTTCGTCCTTTGTTCTCATCTTGTCAAACTTACTCTGCCATCGATCTCTTCTCAATTCTCTGTTATGTTCTGCATTTCTATTCCGTAGTATGAGCTTCCCGAGCCGACACTGGCGGATAGCTTGTTGGACTTTTACGAGGAACATAGTAAGCACATAGACTTCTACCTACTATTAAGAATCCGGTTATCTAATCTTACTCTCCTTCTCCTCAGTTCACTGGCTCTTTCCCATAATTCACTTCCGAACGTTTCGGTCAAAATTTAATAATCTTCGAAAGAAGCCTCTTCGAGAGGCCAGTACAGCTGCAGATCATATCTACTTGGCTAGCTTAAACTTGATATTCTGCTTAACCTGTGCTGTCCGATCGAGAGAGGGTGATATGGAGAGAGCTGGCGCATACTTCAATAATAGTCAGGCACTAATGAGCACCACACATGGTTTGTCTCTTCTTTCTGTTTTGCCTCTTTTTATCCGCCTTGAGTGATGATATGATCGTGGTTCAAGAGGCTGAATAGCTATCATTTTCGGATTGTCTTGGGAAAACAGTACTGCTAATGGGTAACGTGGAGGTCATTACTTATCTCCTTCTGTTGTGTTTTCACTCTCAGAGGTGTGTTTGCTCCTTACGTGTTCTTGTATTCATTATCCGGCGAGACTCTGATCTGGAATTACTTTTATCCGGTATCATCATTGTAGTTGCTCAAAAGGGTAACTCTTACTAGCCACAATATCAATCTTTTGGCCATGTTGGCTAATTCATCCATCTCTCTCACCGATCTTATATTCATTTATATTCATTTATATTCATAGAAATCTTGCAGCTAATGCCTCAGGGCTCGCCTTATTAATGGCGAGAGGACTCCAATTGAACGACCCAACAGTGAATGAAACATTTGACACTATGGAACGATGTATCCGCCAGCGGGTCTGGGCAGGATGTGTGAGTGTCATCTCAGCTCAAACTGGATATCTCCCTCTTTGTTAATGTCCCGTCCGGCTCCCCTGTCGCTATCTTCTTGGGCTCTACGCAATGAATTGTTGACAGATCCAAATGGAAGCTACCTCGTGAGTCGTCAGGATTGTCGGTCTGATCTTTTCTGAAGTAGAAATGGCTTTTGGTTTTTCTACTGATGATTTCAACCCGATTTCTGTGTCCTGGAACGGAAACGAAGATCGGTGATGCTCTACCGACCGACATCCTCGAGCGCGCTTGACTTTGGTTCCCTGATGACGCCTGATCTTTTGGATGACGATGCGATACTCGTGCCACCAGAAGGTAGCCGCCTGGAAATCCCCAAAACTCAGTTCTTTTTCGAGACGATCAAGCTGTTCTCGGTCAAAAACAAAGTATTGACCAGGTAGGGTAACACTCATTTGTTCTATTCATCTTTAACCGCCGCGAAAAAAAAAACGGTATCTTATCATTGGTCTGACGTTAATGAAACAATGGGGAAACCTACGTGAATAGGTTATATAATCTGGAGCATCCTCCAATCTTCCCGAATACGAGTCATGTTCTAGATTTGGAAGAAGAGTTGTTAGAATGGCGCAATAACCTCCCCGAAGGTCTGAAGGACGATGACAAACCGCCATTCGACGCAATATATCAGAAACAGAAGCTTATTTTGACCTGTCGGTCAGTCTGTCTGGATTACATACCAGATCTGCTCAACCAAACTCATCCCAAAAAGATCACTCTTAAATTTTTAGGTATCTTAACGTCCAGATTCTCGTCTATCGGCCCTTCCTATTTTACTTTTGCACGACTCCTGAAGGATCGTATCCTGTACCCGCATCTCTTAAATTCTTGATGGCTCGGAAGAGGTCTGTTCAGATCGTCTTAGACCATGTTCTCGTGTACTTCATGCTTATTGTGTATGCTTTTGTTTTGTTTTGCTCCTTGACTAACAGTGCGGCTGTGTGTGCTGACTCTGCGGTGAACTTGATTGAACTGATCTGTGCGAACTGGAAGACCCGATTACTTGGCTTCTGGTGGCTCAATGTTGGATACTTATACAGTAGTGCTCTCATCATCCTTGCTCGTGAGTGCTGTGCGCGTTTCACTTGCACACAAAGCCTTCCTTTGCTCATATGACTATCTGTGCCTCGGAGATATCAGAACGTATCGTAGAATACTCTCATAACATCGAGTCGAATGTGACGTTCAATGATAAATCTTATGAGAGTACTCAGCAGGTATTTATTTGCCTTCAAGAGCTCGGCTGGCATTCTTCGAATGGGATCAGCACGAATGGACAGCCCAAAGTATTTCCTCCGATTGCTGTGATAAAGACTGCGAGGAGATGCTATCGAATTCTGTGCAATATCGAGGCTAGTATCAAGGATCCTTGGAAGAAGAAAGAAGCTATCAAAGAGACTGAAGACCAAGAAATGCATAGATCCTCGCTAACGAACTCAGCATCAGCTTCGGACGGTGTTGCTCCAAGTCGTTACGCTCGCAATCCAGATCGTACGTTCGAGTTCTTCTTTCTGCAAACTTGAAAAGAACACGTTCTCAAATTTTCACATCGCAGCTACGATGCCTCCTATGAGATTGTCCGGAGGATTGCCAAAGTCTGATGATGAAGCTTTTGTGGCCAGTTGGATAGGACGTGAGTGAATTAGTTTTCCGCTTAACTTTACTCTCTTTTCGTATTGAACACGAAAAAGACTGACACCGGTCATTGATTCATCCCTTGGTCCACCGACACGTAGTTATGAAACCAGAGGTTCGGGAGGAATCATACTTGCCAGAAGACTATGAGCCTCCGTCAGTCGAGATAGTTTCGATTGAGCTGTTGATATTTTTGTCGCTTGTAGATCTGAACTAACAACGTTTGTTTGTTCTCCAACTACAGTCATATTCCATTTGACCTTTCGACATCGAACCAGAATGCCAACCCGAACAGACGGGTGGAGAACAGCTCAGCCTGGCAAGGCTGGGGTTCTCTTCTCGGTACCGGTTAGATATCTGATCATGTCTGCATTGTTTTGTGCGAGAACACTGAATCAGAAATCTTATCTTTGCGTTTTCTCAGGCTATCTTTCCAATTTTGGGACCAACGACTCGATGAATGATGGCCACGCCTGGGACGAATCGCTTCCATGAGAAGGACCTCCTTTGCGACCGTGACCATCTGGCTGATGCTCTTCCCCAACCCTAGTGCTGAACTGCACATGAACAACATATTGTCTGGTTATATGATCTACTGTACTCCGTTCAAACATGCATCTTCCCATCAGAAGAATGCTCCACCCAGATCAAGGGATAGAACATGAAATGATATGAAATTAAGCGCAGTCGATCCGCCGTCGTCGTCGTCGTCGTCGTCATAGTAACCATATGACGTGAGACGCGTTCCTGGCGCGTGGAGGTCATATCCTCCCCGCGTTTTAATCTGCTGATGGAGTGTCTAGGCCTTCGGGTTGCTAATGTGATATCGTAACCATTCACTGTCAATAAGTTAATGATGGCTAATCGAACTTTCGCCATGTCTTTAACTTTCCTTTCTCGCTCACTACTTCCTCTCGTTCAACGTTCTCTAACAATCTTCTTCATCAGACAGAACGCATCATTCTTGGTAGAAACCCATCTTTCAACTCCGTTCTTCTTATCCAGAAGGCTTTCTCTCCTGGCCTGCTGTACGTTTGTTGAGCCATGCATAGATCAACAAAACTTGATCAGCCAGGGGCAACTGCCTTTCAGCCGTCGTCGCCTTCTTCTCCACTCTCTCCTATAGGCAAGCTTCAGCCTATGCCGCCCACATTAGATAGGATGGGATCATCATCCTCTCAGACTCAACAGGATGACAATCCAATCTTGAAGGAGATGGTCGTGAGTAGATGTCTCTCCTCTCCCTGCCGAAGACTCGAAGAGCGACACTCGACGCTCTCGGCAGACAGCCTTTTTGGCGAGGGTTGTTCTGAAACAGAGAGCAGTCGCAGAAACCATCCGTACTCTGCAGGTCGCTCGATGGAAGGATTGGATACGTTGACGGAGCTTCCTTGACCCTTTCTGTTGTGTGTGATCGAAAAAGATGTTTGAGCTGATTCGTTCTTCTTGCTTATCCTGTTCAAACTTTCCGGGGTGACGTTTGACGATGGCCAGGATAATCTTTCTTTGTTGCCATATCTAGATTCCCATCCACACCCGGCATTAGTACTTCCTTCCCCTAGATTGTGAGTTTGACCCGAATCATATCTCTCGTCCGCTCGCTACCCTTCTGGCCTGTTGAGGAAGGAGGAGCTACATGCAACCGGACACACGGTCGTCTGCTCGATTTTGACCAGGGTTACTCTTTGTTTCCTCGTCCAAACTAGATCCTCGTCGTCTTCGGCTTGCCTCACCCCGCTATGGTACAATCAGGCGGCACGAATACTAATGGATGGGTCGTTTGAACAATGTATCGATCAATCCGAGGGCGAGGCCCTCAAAAAGATCATCACTGCCCGAGACTTGGAGGCCACCGACCGTATCACCTCCGAAGCTGCTCTCGCACGAGACGACACATCCGAAACCACCGATAGCGTTCTTTCCTTTCGAGACGAGTCTCAAACTTATATCGAGATCAATCTGTTTCTTCCTTCCTGGATACAGGGCAAGACATATAACGCTCTTCTCACTCCTTCCTCCCACCCATCATTCCTTGTTCTGCATCTTCATCCACAGCCGGTCCGAGCCGCCCAACTCCGACCGACAAAGATATTTGCCGGTGCGGGTGCTCACATGAAAGGCCCCATGCGTCAGCCGGTGATCAGCTCGTCGATCGCGCCGAGTAGTACCCGCCGTGAAGAGATAACCGTTCGTGGAACGGGTACCAAGAAAGGTCCAGGTTGGGGTCTTGGAGGAGGAATCGGTGGAGGGAGCCTGTCCGGGTCGTACAGCGGTGGTTCAGTCGGTGGTCGCTCCGGTCTGACGGGAAGTGACATGGGTCGGACACGCTCGACGTTGAGTAGTAGACTTAGCAGTCTCGGATCATACACTCGCTCGAGAAACGGAGCTCCCGGAGCAGGAACTCGAGACATCGAGGGAGATGGCGCAGGCCTTCAAAACGGTAACAAACTTGGCGAGTCACATAAACTTTGGATGATGGATAAGCTGGACGAACAAGACGAAGCTGGATCGAACGAAAGTCTCAAACCGGAGGATCGCGATGACGACTTTTTGATGGATGCTGATCTGTCGGACTCTGATAGCATCATCTCCTGCCAAGAACTTTTAGACACGATCAAGTGGGAAGATACCCGTATGGGTCCAAGAAGTAAATGGCCAGGCTCGCTTAGAGCGGCATTGTCGATCATGCTTCGAACACCGAACGAGTCAATCATCTGTTCGTAGCGCTTCCTCTTCTTTCTCTGTTCCTTTAGAGATACACGGTCGAGATCCGGCTTTGATTGATCATGCTGGCGGAGAAAACTTTTTCTCTACTTTAGGGTGGGGACATCCTGCAACAGGAATGACTATCTTTTACAATGATGCTCACGCTCGAGCTGTGGCTGCCCAGCATCCTGATTCCTTTGGAGCACGTCAGTCCTCTTTCCTTTTGTTGCATCTTCGACTTGTTCCCTTCTTTCATATGTATTCCGCGTCGTTTAGAGGGCTCTGAAGGATTGACATATGCATGTTTTTTTCATTAACAACAGTCGCGGCGGAAGCCTGGGCACCGGTCAGTTTAGTTTACTTTTGACTCCAATCGCACTCGTTCATGAACTGCGAGCTGATAGACCTATTTGTCCAATACTGAAACAGATTTGGCAAGAGTATTCGGCAATGGCTGAAGACGTCGTAATTGGAGGCCAGTCTCTCATGAGGGATGATGGTAAGTCAATACTCTGATTCTTGTCTTTCTTCAATCCATTGACTCTAATCTCTTTCTCATCTTTCTTCCTTATCTTTCTCCAGATCTTATGTTCATAGGGGGCCTAGAGTCGTATCAGAGTTGGAGATGGACCCCTTTGACTAGAGGAGACGGTTCAAGAGGTGAAACCCCTATTTTGCTCGAACTCTTCATCGTCACTATCAGGAAACCGTATTTCCACTCTAATCTGGCTTCTGCGTCATGTTTCTCTCCCTTCCCCTTCTGCAATCAGGTGGTCTCTTGATCAATTCCTTGGAAGTCACGAGGAAAGTCATCAAAGAGCGTTGGTTGAAATCCGTTCGAGATATAGGGAGATATACTGGTGACTAAAGTTACCTTGATCGACGAATCGCCGTCTTTGTGCATGAATCCGCACTTGGTGTGTGTGTGTATACTCATATGGAAGAGGACGTACTGAAAACGTGTTACCTGCATTGCTCTGTAGCGGCCGCCCGGTCAATTCTAGAATTCTCTTCTGGACTACTGAAAGTGAGTTTGTTCTGTTGTCTTGGTGACTCATGTCGAATCTCCTCAGAAGCTGACCTTATTTCAATCTCCGTCTGACGCTCTTAGTGTGTTGAGGCAAACCCGATCGATTTTGGATTTGCTTATCTATATCACGCCAAAGACATTGGTGAGCATCAATGCTGTCATTGCGAGCATGTATCTAAATCTGACATCGAGACCTCGCCGTGTACTTTAAACATGAAATAGGGTCTTCCACCAGTGAAAACAGAGACATCATTCTTCATCTAGCTGGAACAGGTTCGTTAGACTTTTCTCTTTCCATGCTTTTGTCCACCATGTGAACGCTCCTCTGGCCTGGTTCGAGTTTGGTTTGGCTAACGCCAACGTTGTTCTTCAGTTGGAGTGCCCTCAGGTAAATTTTCGGATCGTGTGTTCCTTCTTTACTATCATATCACACAAGCTACAGCACTAACAACAACCGGTCTCTCTGAGCCACTGAAGACCACGCTTCGGCACCCTTGACGATCGACCTCAACATCTATGAGTTCAATAAATCAAATCCACAAGAAATGCCGGACCCAAGTGGAAGGAGTCGATCGCCCTGGCCGCTCAGAGAAGCATTCATGACACAGCGGGTCGTCCACGTAGAAAATCTGGATCCAGAACTTGCCGAGGTTTTGGAGCCTAGGAGTTGGGGAGAGTCACCTACATCTGCGTGAGTGTTCGGGGTCTGATCCGGTTTACTTCTCTATATTGCTTATCTCTGTTATCGCTCAACGCGTCTCTCACGATGCGTTTCAAATTATAGTGTGGTTTTACCGATATCAGACGATTATAATGGAGGGCGACTCGTATGTCCTATTACTTTCATTAAACAATCGCCTATCATTACTGAACGCCTTTTGTGTGTCATTTTGTTCCTCATCTCAAGGCTTTCCTTATCGGTATGGAAAGCTTCAGATTGATCAGATTCTTGCCCAGGGATTACTCATTTATGCTTTTGCTCAAATTTTGTTCTGGCCCTTATAGTCGGTTTGAACAGTCAGTCGCCATTCTTGCATATGGCCAAGAATCGCATCGCCTGTAGTTGATTGATTGTCGTTGTGGTCTTCTCTTATCCACAGCTCGTCGGCCTTACGATGCAGATTACGAAGAGTTTGTCGAAGACATTCGGTAAGATCTCTATCTCATTGGTAATTGATCGCTGGATGTTGACTAATCTTACGGTATGCCTTTGCTTCCCATAGTGCACAACTGCTGTCAAATCTCAAGGGTATTTCTCTCTTCGAATCGGAAGTCCTGCGAACGAAGCGTCTCGAAGACATGGACAAGGCCAAAACATTCTTCTTCACCTCGATAAGTCATGAGCTCAAGACACCTCTCACCTTGATAGCCGGCCCGTTAGAAAATCTTTGTGCCACAGAGAGTGATCCTAGTCGGAAGAGGATCTTTGCGCTCGCCATGAGGAACGCTACGCGGCTAGGTAGATTGGTAAGGCCAACACATCTCGATGTTCTCATCTTTTGTCAGGCGCATGCTTACTTTTTGAGCAATCATTGTCCCCTTTTAGATCGATGGACTTATGGACTTTGCAAAATTGGAAGCTGGTCGCCTCACAGGTCATTTCCGACCGGCCAATCTCGGAGAGCTCACAGCTGACTTGGCAGCTTCTTTCCGTCCTGCTATCGAAGTCGTACGTTTGATGTCGTTTCCCTTATTCGTTCTCATCCTGGACAGTTCTTTAAAGTGTATCCTCTCCCCATGTCGTTTACCCTTTCTGTGTTGCCTTGAACGACATAAAGGGTAAAATCGAGTACAATGTTAGCTGCGAGTCTTCAACAGAAATTCCAGTTTATGGTTAGTGAAATCGTCTGAGTCTCAAGGCTTTGTGTAGAGGGGTTTGATCTAATCTTCTTCCATATATGAATTTCGCTAGTGGATCGAGAGTGGTGGGAGAAAATCGTGTTCAACCTCTTGTCAAACGCCTTCAAAGTGAGTCCTACACGTGTTTGATCTCTTCTGGTTCATGACTGACGATGATCATTCATCGACCTCAATCTTCTCTCAGTACACGCTCTCGGGGTTCGTACTCCTCATACTGTATTTCAGACCTTGTCCTCTTGACAATTCCATAAATTAACAATCTTCGTTTTGCCCCTCGCAGATCGGTTGATGTCAAGCTCACCTATGAAGATGAATACGTGGTCTTCTCGGTTTCAGACACTGGTATTGGGATTCCTAGTGAGTGATCCTGACCACTACTGAAACCCCGTCAAGAGAGACAAGTCTAACTGTTCCTATCTCTGCAACAGAGGATGAACAGAGTCGCATTTTCGAGCGTTTTCACCGAGTCGCCTCGACCTCTCGATCGCATGAAGGAACCGGTAAGCTAGCCTTCTTGAATACAATGCTCGACAGGAAGCTAATCAGTTGACTCTTATCCTTGAACTCGATTTGTACAGGTATCGGGCTTTCGTTGACTCTAGAGTTGATTAACCTCCACTCGGCAACTCTTTCCGTCACTTCGTCGACAGCTGAGGAGAGCGAGACAGGAGCACATGGGTCGACATTTACGGTTCAAATTCCGTATGGTCGGGCCCACTTACCTGTTACTCAAGTGGAAGACACTAGAGACCTCTGTATGTCTTAGCAAGCTTTGAAAGTACGAGATGGTGGTCTGTAATATTGAACTGAACCTTGACCCACTCTGTCTATCTATGGACGGATGTATTAGCTATGGGCATTACCTATGGTCAGGGGATCATTGACGAAGCATCTAGATGGTACAAGAATGGTAGCGGGAGTAACACAGACTCGAACAATGGGTCTGCTAATCTTTCGGATGGTGGCCTTGTAAGTGTACATGTATATAGGTATTAAGATTCTATATAGGAATACATCTGACTGAGCGGACGTTTGGTTGTGTTTGTTGCGTCTTCTAGTCTTCCGATGTAAGTCGCCATGTCTATACCGTACCTTTGACTCTCATCAACCATAACTGACCGGTGTTGCCTGTCTTCTCAACGCCAGTCTTCAAGTCCAATAGACGTAAACGCGTTGTATTGGAACAAACATAGAGACTCGATTTTGGTTGTCGACGATTCACACGGTGAGTTCTGCCTAAAACTTTGATCCTTGTAGGTCACTGCTAAACTCACCCGGTTTTCCGTCCGATGATAACTTAGACATGACGGTAAGTGGATCTGTGCATTGAGATAGCCCGAGAGTGTTGCAGAGCTGACAAAACGTGACAAAATTGTCGCAGACATACTTGTCGAGTATATTGAGCCCGTATTGCAAGATTATAACGGCTTCGGATGGCCAAGAGGCCTTAAAGAAGGCTTTGCAACATAAGCCGGATCTAATCATTTCAGATGGTACGTTGTGTTTCTTCGGTCTCACATCTCCAGGTACAGGAAAAGGATGAGATGTTGACTTTTGGACGTGTTTTCCTGTGAAACAGTCTCCATGCCGATTATGGATGGAAATCAACTACTGAAAGCTCTTAGAGCGAACAAAGAAACAAACCTCATTCCTGTCATTTTGTTGACAGCCAAGACCTCCGAGGAAGACAGAATCAATGGCTTGATCATCGGAGCAGAGGGTAAGTCTCGTCTGTTGCTCTTGATCTTCTGATTTCTTTTTGTACTAAAAAGGAGGCCTTCTTCGGTTCAGATTATATGTCGAAACCTTTCAGTAGGAATGAGCTCATCGCGCGGTCACATCTTCAAATGCAGTTAGGTAAACGGCGCATACAACTAGAACACCAGGTAGGTCTTCTCATCTGTATTACAGAATCGTAGTGGGCGTAAGCTAATGTTGCTATCCTTCCCTTCTTCCTATAGTTCTTGGAGCAGGTGAGTTTTATATGAGATGAATGTGTCTGTTTAATTTTTTGTCTGATCGATCTTTGATATAAACTTTTATCTCCAACCAGCTGAGAGCAAAGTGAGTGTTTCATCTTACATCTGGAAAGCCGCTCTTTTTTTCATCTCCGTCTGTTAGTTCTATTGTCTAATGAGCTGATTCCCAAAAACAGTGAGCTATTAACCGATCTTTCGCCAGTAGGAATCACAAGAACCGATGCTCAGGGTGCCGTTTTCTATGCAAATGAGGCCTTTTACCGACAAAGTGGATTTCCTCCTGTACGTTAATCTTCTGTCGACCAAACGAGACCGGGGTTTTCAATTACGGCTGCTGACACATATTCCAAACGGAACCTATCAGGATGCGCCCTTAGATGAATGGTTGGATTACGTTGCAGATGACTACGTGGATAAGGCTGTCCATATACATAACAATTCGTTGCGTGGTCAAAAGGGATCTACAGAGATAAAATTCAAGAATGGCAAGCCCTATATATCTTTTTCTTGTCTTTTGGATCAATCGCTAAGATCATGGTTGTGATCACAGGTATTTGGACTTTCTGTCAATCCGTGGTGATCTCAAGCGACGAAACTTTTACCTGCCTAAGCTCTTTCGTTAGTTTTATCTTCCGTCTCTTTATAGGTATCATCTTGTCATACTGAACGGAGTCGTCTCGTTTGGCAATATTCAGACCGATATCACCGATCGAAAACGGTTAGAACTTGAACGGCGGTTGAATATGGAGGCAGAGCGGTCAAGAGCTGAAGACGCCGAAGAACGGCGACGTATAGCTGATGAACAGAAGTAAGATTCGATCAGTTATTTCTGAATTCAAGATATGGCCATGTTCCAAGTATGTTAAAAACACTCCTTGCGCCACAATAGACGACATCAAGAGTTTTTGGTGTCTGTAATCTCACACGAGCTTAGAAACCCTCTTTCAGCTATTCGTAAGTGGCACGCTTGCCTTTTTTTTTCCTTTAAAGAGGGAAGGGGGAGTTTCCGGTTCTTTTAAATAAAAATCTCATATCTCAACATTCTTTTGTGTATTCTTAGTGCAATGTGCTACTCTATGCAAGGGAAATCTACAATGTGAGTATAATTTGCAGACATCTTATTTCTTGATTAATCCTGCCCTACATAGATGTTAACTTGCTTGTGTCCAGTTTTACGCGATGAAATGCAAGCCTGTCTGGATACGGAAGTCCGATACCAGCCTAACGAACAGCTGCTTAATTTGATGGACGAAGATTTAGACGTAAGCGACCAATATATCCGATATTGTTTATCGATAAGATCTGATATACAAAAACAAATTGAAAATCAACCCTCCCGTTTTGATCAATCAGGCGCTCAATTCGATACACGAAATGGCTGTATGTCTGTTACCCTTGCACTATGTTTAAATGTTTCCTAGCTGACCTTCATCGTCCTTGGTTGCAAAAAAGTGTTCTCAAGAGCGAATTGCCAACGATGTCTTGTCCATGGGAAAAATTCAGCTCCACACTCTTGAAGTAGCAGCGGTTCTTGTCGACTTGCCAGCTGAATGCCGGAGAATGTTCGTTACGTTCTTTGTTCCCATCTTGCCTATATTCGAACTTATGAATTCAAACTGTCCTGCTTCTTCGACTTCTTAGCGTTAATACCTTCTCGAACGAATGGTTAGTCACTTCTTCCGCTTCTTTCATCGCCGGTAGCGTACTAAATTTTCATGAATTTTGGTGCAACATGTAGTCGTACAAAGGACATTCAGCTCAAGCTTGATCTGGGAAATAGTTTGTTGGCGCTGGAGCCGTTGAAACTCATGAGCGACCCCGTTCGGTTGGGTCAAATCGTGATCAACCTGTTATCCAATGTAAGTTTCATTCACATTATTACAATGTTCCACTTCCCGGAGCTCATCCTGGTAGTTATACTTGTACAGGCTATTCGTTTCACTGCACTGGCGCCTGTAAGGGAAATAACAATATCTGTCGATATCCGAAAAGGTCCCCCTCTGGATGCATCATGTCGACCTCCACCGTTGGTCGAGAACCAGGGGTATGTCCCTGGGTCCAGAGCATTTGTCTACGGAGCCGTCAGTGATACTGGACCTGGCTTGACGCCTGCCGAACTACTCAAGCTCTTCCGGAGATTCTCTCAAGCTAGCTCGACAACTCACACTGTTTTTGGAGGTAGCGGTCTTGGACTTTATGTCTGCAGGATGCTTACCGATATCATGGGAGGACGCATAGACGTGGAAAGTGTGCCAGGCGAAGGATCGAGTAAGACTCTTTCTTTTCTTTATACCTCAAGACTGGTCCCAGACTGTCTGATTTTCTTTCGCCTTCTTATCACAAATAGCGTTCCGATTCTTCTTCGAGGTCACGGTCGCAGTTGACGACAAAGACGATGTATCGATTCGTACAACCCCCGCTCAGATTGAAACCGCTCTGAAGCGACTTCATATCCTCGTTGTGGAAGACAACGAGATTAACCAAAAAGTTCTCCGTCGCCAACTCAATAAGGCCAATATGACGTGTGAAGTTGCAAACAACGGTCAGGAAGGTGTCGACATGGTACTCGCGTCTTTGGAGAATGGGAAACAGACATTCGATGCGGTTCTAATGGACGTCAACATGCCAATTCTTGATGGTATTTCAGCGGTCAAGATCATCCGCTCCAAGGAATCCAGCGGAGAGATTGGCTCCAGGCAAAAGATTTTCGGTTTGACGGGTAATGCTCATGCCGATCAAATTCAATCCGCTCTGAATGCGGGGATGGACGATGTGATTGTAAAGCCCTACCGGATCGACGAACTGCTTCAAAAGCTGCAGACAATCTTTCTTTAATGCATAAGTTCTAATCGCTCAGTGTAAAACCTACACACAAACCCCGCTTTTCTCCTTTCCTGGACCTGTTCTAGTCCTATTCATTCTTTTTGGGTCTCGGAAGATGATGATGCGTTTGACAATCTTTCCTTCGGTCTTACAATTCCTCATTGTCCTCATCTCGGTATTTCTATCGTTTTATGTTCTCTGTTTTTTTCTTCTTTTCGTTCGCTTGTTTACATACACATTCCTCCGTCTCGGGTATATCATCTTGTCTATCATTCTTACTTATCCTCCCAAACATTGCTCATATGTTGGTCTCCTTGTTTTTGTCTTCATTAAATACAACATTGTACGAGTAACCAAAAGACCTCGCCCTTCGCTTCTCTGTTTCTTCACCTATCAGCATTCAGTTTTATTTAAACTCTTCTCTCGAGGTCCTCTTCCGTTAGAAACATTTTTTTTTCGAGTTCCATACCGATTGTAATATTCGCGCTTGCTACTTGCTGTCTGTCTCAGTTTCTTGTTTCTCAGGTCGAGGGAGAAGAAATACACGGGTGTGATGAACTTTTGTTGTTTTCAGATACATATTTCGGTTACATGATTAAGACTGCCTTGTTAATTTCTATGAATAACCTTGCCAGCATTCGTTCTCCTTCTAGGCTGGCTGAGCGCGAACTGTGTCTTTTGCTTTTTCTTTCTTTCTTTCTCTATCTCTTTGTAATTTCTCATTCTAGAGTGACTTTATTTTGAATTTTATACGACATGAAATCTGCAAAAAAACAAACGCTTTTAAGCCTTGATCTTGAGCTGACCCATGAAGGCGTGCTTCTCGGCCGGGGTCTGGAACTTTCCGTGTCCGTGCTTGGAGGAGGTATCAATGAACTTGAGGTTGACCTTCTCCAAGTGAGTCCTCGAGGTGTGGACCATGAGGGACTTTCGGAGGGTGAGCACTCGCTTCTTGGTACCGGCGACGCAACCCTTGAGGATAAGGAAATCGTTCTTGACGAGTCCGTAGTGGGGGAATCCTCCCATAGGGTTGATGTTCTTCTTGGTGATGTCGAAATCGGTGGAGGCGTTGTTCTCGTCCTCACCGGAACCGACTCGGTAGATCTTCTTGTTCATCTCAGTTCGGTGGTGGAAACCGTTCTGACCAGCTCGGGCAACCGAGAACATGACCTTGGAAGGATGCCAAGCTCCGATACAGGCGACCTTTCGGAGACCCTTGTGGGTCTTTCGGGGAAGCTTCTTGGTACCCCATCGGGCGGTAACTCCCTCGAATCCTCCTCCCTTGGTGATGGCAATGACATCGATGACCTCATCCTGCTCGAAGATGGACTTGACATCGACGGACTTCTCAAAGTGACCCTGGGCGAAGGCGACCTTATCGGCGACGTTTCCTCCGTTGACCTGACGCGAAAAAGAGAATGTATGCGTGTGAGCAAGGCAAAAGAGGAAGAGGGTAAAGAGAACGGAAGCAAGAACCAAAGCTCACCTGGATCTCCATGAGGTGGGCCTTCTTCTGCTTAAGACCGGTCTTTCGGATCTGGGTGTGAGCCAAAACTCGAACGACGGTGCAGTACTTTCGGATTCGCTCAAGCTCTCGGTTGATGGAAGCACCGTTGTTCTCGGCGTGCTTCTTGGAGTACTTGGTGAAAGCCTTCTTCTTGGATCGGTACCAGTTCTTGTAGAATCGCCTCTTGAGCTCATCAGACAAGTGCTCGGCCCAGACGGTGGTAAGCGATCGAAGACCTCGGGGGGTCTCGACGTAACCAACGACACCGACGATCATCATCGGGGGGGTCTCGACAACAGTGACGGCCTCAACAACCTCTCGCTTGTGCATCTTGGATCCGGGTCGGTCAAGGTCTCGGACGACGTGGGTCATACCGGCCTTGTATCCCATGCAGGCGGTGAGGTGGACGGGCTTCTTAGGATCGTCCTTAGGGAAGGACTTCACCTATTGTAACCAACCAGACCAAACAAGATATGTGTGAGTGGCCGAGACCAAAAGAGAAGGGCGAAGCACAAAAAAAAAAAAAAAAAAAACAAGACAAGACAAGTGTACGAACCTTTCCTCGTCCTCTGACGCATCGCTTTCGGGGCAAGAATCCCAAGGATCCGTGTCGGGGGGCTTCGTACTATAGGAGGCGATTTTGGTTGTTTGGACGGCAGAGGAGAAAGTCAGTCTATATGCTGACAGTCTCGTGCCCGGTCCAGGAGCCCAAAGTGGAAAAGGGAAGAAGAAAATATTCCCTAATTTGGGGTGGAGTCTCCCGGCCATGGCGCCGTTTGAAAGGCGTGAACAACTGTGAAAAAACTAACCTTTCGGTGGCTGAAGGAGAAGAGAGGACGACAGAAACCAAGGTTAGCTCAGTGGCCTCTCGCTCACTACCACGAATACATAAACAGACTCGGACACTCACGACATTGCGAGAAACGATGTTCTTGAAGGGACAACGAAGGAGAAAAAAGAACAGGCGAAAAAGGCGAGAAAGAAAAAGGCGGAGGTGAGAAATTTCTGCGTGACTGTAATTGAAACTCCGCCAAGAGCCTCAACCAACACACACCCATATACACACACAGCTGGATGGATCCTTGTGCGATCGGATTGCGCGAGGAAGAGTGTGTGTGTTTATCTCGTTGTGCTACAACTATGGAAATGTGGGAGAACGGACGGCGGTAGATCATCGTCAGGTTGCCAGACGCACATACAGAGAGCGGCTGTCGCCATGGCTTTCATCCATCCGAGAATTTCCACAGGACAGACTGTTGTGACATGCAGTGAGAACACAACTTGAGAATGACTCTTTTGGCATCAGGAAGACAGATGGCATGAACGAACAGAGGTTGAAATCTTCCTCGGCGACCTTGTTCAGATTCTCTTTGTTTCTGTCTCTCGTTGGGTACAAGCGCGCATTGATGCTTGTTGCTGTTGTTACTGTTGTATATACTCAAGACTCACACTGTTCATTCTACACCATACGGTTTGCTTCCCACTTGCAGTGGCGTGCGCATGCACAGTGTAGACCGTTCACTACAAGACTGCTTGAATACGATAGCGTCTTCATCTTTGCTTCTGTTATCGATGACAATCAATACCATCCCTTGTTCTGAGGCTCTTCCGCGCGTACATCCCATGAAGGTGGGAAAAAAATTCATTTTCTTTCTCCCCAGATCCTTCTGACAGACCATCTGGACCTACAGACCTCTAGACTGGAAACATCATTGTTTGTATATTCCCATACCATCACAAGAGATTATCAACGAAGAGTACTTGTGTTGAATGTACATCGTTCGGTCAGAATCTTTCAGAACCAAGCCAGATGATAGCGTTGTGGCCCTGTGGATCACGTGCAAGTCAAACACCGCCAGGTTAGGTCAATATCCAAAAATCGTCCAACCGTCTTTATTCCAGTTTACCTGTACTAATCCTTCGAATCACCCACATTTCCAACTCTACTACCAACTTTAGTAACTCCTCATTCCATAATCCAGATGGACAACCTTCTGGCCACATCGACACCTATCGAGTCGTATCGAGGGAAGAACAGGAATCAAACTCCAGGTGGGAACAAGGGCAAGGGGACAGGGCCGGGTAAGCCTCCAAAGAGGTTCCCTCATAAGACTGTCGATGCGGGATCCAAAGGGATGATCGATCCGACGCTACACTCGCTCCGACCAGGTGTAAGTCTATGTTTTTCTCTCACGCCTGCCTCTTCTGTATTGAGAAAGAACATGTTTCTTTCTCCTCTTTTCTCCTCTTTTTCCCCTCGTTCGAACCTCTCTTCTGTTAACGATTACTGATACTGATTATCTCTTGGTTACTTCCTGTGTTTCTGAACCAAACTTATGTGTCAATCCTTGGCCTGTCAGACCCGTACGCCATCGTCACTTCAAACGAAAGATGATCTTCGGCCGCCAGTGAGCAACATCAAGGATCTCAAACTCCGGTCCAAAGTCGCAGCGGTCGCATTGGCGGAGAAGCGAGCAGAGAAAGCCCGAGAGGATGCAGCTATGGTTCGCAGTCTCCCTCCTATCATTTATATTGTACATCATCATGCTTCTAGCTGTTATACTGACCAAATTCTTTTTCCTATGCCACTGGACCACGATCTCGCCCTGCTGGTCTAATCATCTTCGGACAGCTCCTCGAGAACCAAGCGGGAATGATTCAAACTACGGCTCCTATGGAACGCACATTCAAGGTATCCCAGGCAGATATCAAAGACGCGGCTGGTACAGCCAGTGCCGCCAAAGGATTCGACCTGAAGCTAGATGGAGGAAATGGTGGAGTTGTCGGTCGGTGGACTAGGGATGGACGGTCAGTCTTTCTTGCTCTGCCTTTCCTTTGTGTGAACTCCTTCAATTGACATACAGATATCCCTGTCCGTTGCGATCTCATTCACTATGGAAAAAGACATTTGGCGCTCGCGACCCGAAGAGGTCATATCTCAACCATGAACTTCCAAGCTGCTAAGCTGGAATCTGAGATCTATGTGAATGAAACCTGCAAAGACATTGTGTCAGTCTTCTTATTCTCTTCCTGTGCGCGTGTCCTGCACCGAATTAGTTCTTTTGTCGACATTATTTTCTCTTACAGCTCTTTCTCTTTCCTGAAAACAGATACTTGCACACCTCAGCGTTTCACGCAGTTGCGCAAAAGAAATACGTGTTCATTTACGATCAGGATGGAACAGAGCTTCAGTCAGTCTTACTGATTTCACTTTATAGATTCTGTCAATCGCTTCTCCTGACTATGAGTCTTCTTCTTGTCTCGGCAATGAAACGATTCCTTCTTCTCTTCAGCAAACTGAAGGATCATATCGAACCAAACAAGCTTGGATTTTTGCCCTACCACTTTCTCCTCACTTCAATTTCTCAGTCAGGGTACCTAAAATACCACGATACCTCGACCGGATCTATCGTTCAGGAACACCGAACGAAGTTGGGAGCATGCAATGTGATGGAGATCAACCATTACAACGGTATTGTTCATCTCGGTCATCAAAACGGTGCGTTTTCCCTCGTTTATATTTGTCTTTTCTCTTCTTCTCCTTTTCCTTTCCCTTTTCCTCTCTTACATTCTTTGTGGTCAGAAGACTGGTGACTCATACTCGTTATAACTTTCTTATAGGCACCATGACGCTTTGGTCACCAAACATGTCTACCCCTCACGTTCGACTGCTAGCTCACCTCGGGCCAATCTCCTCGGTCTCGGTTGATCCATCGTCCAGCTCTCTCGGTCGGTACGTGACCACCACTGGTCTCGACGGATCCCTCAAGATCTGGGATTCTCGAAACTGGGCCGAACCCGTTAATCAATGGACCTCTAGAAGAGAGATCACCTCGACCTCTTATTCTCAACGAGGTCTTCTGGCCGTGGCCGCCGGAACAACCGTCTCGGTGTATTCACCCGAAGTTTCCAGAGGTTCGACCGCCCGACCTGGTTCGGGATCTGGTGTGTTTGGACCGCCACCATATCTGTCAAACTTGATTGGCGGAGGTGGCGTGAAGGTGAACGACGTCAGATTCTGTCCGTTCGAAGATGTGTTGGGGGTCGGACACGAAAAAGGTTTCTCCACCTTGCTCATTCCAGGAGCTGGAGAGCCTAACTTTGATAGTTACGAGGGAGACATGTTCGAGAGCACGGCCAGAAGAAAGGAGCGAGAAGTCCGAGCCGTCATGGAGAAGGTTTGTCTCTGTTCTCTTCTACTACCTGTCTCCAATCTAAATTAACTCCTCTTCAAATTCTTCTCTGCGCATTTGAATGATAACAACAATGATAAAACAGATTCAACCAGAACTCATCACCATGGACGACTCTCATATTGGTTCTCTTGCCGCACCTACCAAATTCACTCATCTTCCCAAACCGACCAAGCCTACGCCTTTCTCTCAACTTTCTCGAACCGAACGTTTGCGAGCGAACGGTGGGTTGGAAGATTCAGGTGATGAGGATGGATCATCTGGGGAAGAAGGTCCAGACGGACAGTCGAACGCGAGTAAGAAGGAGGCAAAGGAGAAGAAGAGGATGAGAGGTAGAAACAAGACGGTCGCTCGATTAATGAGGAAGAAGAAGAAGAACGTAATCGATCCTTCGACTGTGAGTTTTGCCTTCTTTCTTTCTTTCTTTGACTCACATCTCGTCCCTCACTTTATGGTAGTCATCAAGACTTACAAACATTGTTGTTGCATGCATACGTAATAGATCGCTATGAAGGCAAAGATGGCAAAGGACTACGAGGTTCGACAGCAGGCCAAAGCAGCAAAGAGCGGAAACTTTGTCAAGGCTGAGGATACGGGTGCGCTCTCTAGATTTGGTAGCAGGAAGGATTAAATGATAGACATACATACTTCCGAGTTTGAACCTTCCGAAGAATGAAAGACACGCACACACATATGCACAAAGAATAGGATAGACGAAGGGCGTAAAGGTGAAACCATGTTACAGTAACAATATAGACTTACGTAATTAAACGCGAACCCTAATTCGGAGGCAAACATATTCGGAAGCTGAAATTTCCATCCCCGCCCTGTCCAGTTTTTTTCTTTTTCTACTTCTCTTTCCTTTCTCTTCTCTCGTCCCTTCTTTACCTCCTCACAAGTCGCTATACATCAAGATGTCCGTCGCTGTCCAGACTTTCGGTAAGAAGAAGGTGTGTGTTTTCTCATTCAGTCATTACTGTGGGGATCTTGGAGGATCGGAAAGGGGGGAAAAAAGAAAGCATGAGCAGCTGGTCTGCGTCGAACGACCGCGACAGAGCTGCCAATTTTTCATGATAAATCCTGACTTTGTTTGTTCACTCTTCTACAGACTGCCACTGCTGTGGCCCACGCCACCCCTGGCCGAGGTCTCATCCGACTTAACGGACAGCCCATCTCGCTTGCCGAGCCTGCTCTCCTCCGATACAAGTACTACGAGCCCATCCTCGTCATCGGAGCCGAGAAGATCAACCAGATCGACATCCGACTCAAGGTCAAGGGTGGAGGACACGTCTCCCAGGTGTACGCCGTCCGACAGGCCATCGGTAAGGCCATCGTCGCTGTAAGTTTCTTCGGTTTCTCTTTGACTTTGTTCAGAAAAAGCACTGTCACTCACCTCTAGTTGGATTCGTTCTTCTTAGTACTACGCTAAGAACGTCGATGCCGCCTCTGCTCTCGAGATCAAGAAGGCTCTCGTTGCTTACGACCGAACCCTCCTCATCGCCGATCCCCGACGAATGGAGCCCAAGAGTACGTTTTTGTCTTCGTTTGAATCCAATACCCATGTGATCCACCTCTTTGCAGGTTTCGCTTTCCCAGGCGAGGATCGGTTGGCTAATCCTTTCTCTCCTAATTTCAACCGGCCCCGACTTGTCTGCTTCCTCTTCCCTGGTTGCTTGCTTTTCGTTTGTGTCTGCGACTCTTGTTCGCGTCGCATTGTGGTTGTGGTCAAACAGAGTTCGGAGGACCCGGAGCCCGAGCCCGAGTCCAGAAGTCTTACCGATAAAAAGTGTTTGTCTTGTGGCCAGACGGGTTATGTATCCAGTTTTTGGGAAAGACTTTGTTTGGACCGTATGTCATGCCTCTTTACGGAAGAAAAACGAAAGAAACCTAGCTTCCTTTGCTATCAGACTTGAGAAAAAAATGTTGATATGGAAAGATTGAAGTTGTAGTAATTGACCGACCTGAAAACAAGAGATTTAGAAACGATAACCCTAACCGAAACCGTGCATAATCTGGTATTGAAAGGTACACCAACCAGAAGGAAAAGGAAAAAGTAAGAATTATTCTCTTCACATCCGCTCGTTCGTATTGGACCCTGATACGTATTCAGTCTAAGGGTACAAGCCCCATTCCTTATCTAAATCTAATTCATCTTGCTATTCTCTCGTTCTCTGTATCTCTTTAACCACCGCACCGTAACGGCGGCTGAACGTATTTGTTCGGCTTCATGTTCAATCGACTGAAATTCCAAGATCAACATCATATAAACATTTTTCATCAAAAGAGGATTGAAAAAAGCAGAAAGCCAAGCATGTACGATGATCGCTCCGTCAGCGTTGTCTTCAACCGACTTCATGTTAGTTCGCTATATGTGAATATAACGAGTTTGGGCTGTACTTCGGTGTATGAGACTTGATATCGACTGATGATCTCATCTGATTTTCTATGTTCCTTATGTTGTCGCTGTTTCTGAACCCAGGTCAACAACCGGGTCAATATAGAGAGAAGTTGCACGAAAAGAATCAAGACATGTGACAGGGAGCAATCTTAAGATCAGAAAAATCCAACATTTCATCCAGACAGTCCCTAGGTTTAGAACTTGGCGAAAGCCTTGGCGGCGGCCTTGTTGGCCTGGACCTTGACAACGTTGAATCGGACGGTCTTGGAAAGAGGTCGGCACTGTCCAATGGTGACGTTGTCTCCAGTCTCGACTCGGAAAGCAGGGGAGCAATGAGCAGAGACGTTTCGATGCCTCTTCTCGTATCGCGAGTACTTAGGGATGTAGTGCTGATCAAGTGCCAGAAAGAATTAAGTCACCAGAAGATGATGGAAGAAAGTCAGTCGAGTAATTCTTAGATGTAACAAGTTCGAAAAGGAGGAGGGAAGACGTACGAGGTAGTCTCGTCGGATGACAATGGTTCGGGTCATCTTTCCAGCGGAAACAACCTTACCAGTAAGGATTCGTCCTCGGATGGAGACATCACCAGTGAAGGGGCACTTCTTGTCTAGATTCTCGAAATGGGTGCAACGTCGAAAGTCGAGAACGGATGTCGATTGGGAAGAACGAAGAAATATACGACCGAGATCGATGCAAAACGAGACAGGAGAAAAACAAGAAAAACCTGTCAGACTAGAAGTTTCCTCCCAGGAAGGCGTTTCGATGTTTTGGTTCTGAGAAACCCGAGCCGGACAAAAGATCGAACAAAGAAAGATAGGAGAAGTCTGATGACTAGAACATTCTCGACTCGTCCTTCTTTGATTCTCTTCACTTCGTCCGACGTCGGTTTTCCCAGTTGGTAGAACGAGGGAATCCTAAAGGGAACGCACCGATGTAGGTCCCGTTGATGGCCTCAGCGGGAGTCTTGAAGCCAAGTCCGACATCCTTGTACCACCTCTTGTTCTTGGTGGCGACCTTCTTCCCACCTGTAGATAGTTGCGTTCATGGAAATCACCCCAGACGATACGTTCACACACCCGTAAAATCCCCATTTTCGACACCAGACCAGATCCAACACAAAAATCCCACATAACAACGTTTCAACATCCAAGTTTCCAGATTATTTCAGATGGCGAGTGAAGTGTCGGTAGCAGTTTTAGGATAAATGAATAGATATATGTTGTCGTTGATGAACCCCCGTCCAATTTCCAAACAAGCAGCAAGCATCCCATCCCCCCATAGAAAGCAAAAAAGAGCCCGTTTAAAGGAAAAAAAAAAAAGAAAACCTGGTCAGTCGCTCATCCTCATCCACCAACATATTCACAGATACAACCATATAAACGCACCCTTGGCCTTGGTGTTCTGGAACAAGTGCTGCTTCTGGTAAGCCTTCTCGATTTGTTCAGCCATCTTGAGGAAAGTCGGTGAAAGGAGAAGATTTTTTTTCCGAAGTCGGTTCTCACAACGTCTAATCGTGCCCGCCCAGCGACCAGCTTTGCCTAGTAGGGCTGCTGCGCGCTTCTGGTGGACCTGCGCAGCAAACTTTTTCTCAACAAAATCTGACCTTTCAATTGTGTCAAAAGTCAGATTAAACTTTGAATTAGAATGGATTGTATTGAATGCACCACATCTATCTATACGTCCCAATCGAAATCAAATGTTGAGATGTGTAAAACCACTTTCGTTTTCTGCGCTCACTCAACACCTCCCTGCTCTACATTTTACATTTCGCAATATGTATGTTTGAAACAGAATGCCTCTGACATCCAAGGCAAGACATATATGCAACATATACGGACATGTCCCAGCTTGATCTATGAAGCGAAACGCGCAAAGACATACAGCAAAGAAATATCAGAATTTGAATCATACTCTTTCATCTATCGTTCTGCTGACCCTTGCCAAGGTACCATATACACTTCGTCTACCAACTAGCTCATAGTCATGGAAAATAGCTAGTTTCCATCAGGTGGATGGATTCGTAAACACAACCAATTCTCATTCGGTTGCAAGCGTGTGCTGATCGAATAAACGTATATTCTCTCTTCTAGAGATCTTTGCATGTAGTTAGTTTGAGATGTACCTCTTGAATGAGCGCTTTTCTGATTTCTTGGAAAGTTGTAATTCGTTCCCACGCTTCCTACATCTCTTCCATTTGACTTTCTTTTCTGCTGCTCAATCCTTCTTTTCCAAGAGAAGTGAACGGAGACGGACAATCAAAAAAGAAACACAAGGATATAGTTGACAGAAAGAGTATTTGAAGGTGTTAAGAAAGCAGCATGGACATCAGAGGATCGATATGACCGAGAGAGGATTATCGGTTCTGTTACACAACAAAGGGAGAGATGCACAATAATGTAAGAATCGGTTCGATGAAGGCACATGAAAGCGATACTGAGGGATCAAGCAGAGAAGGTTGCCGTCCAAAAAGGAAAAGGCAGATGGGACAGGAAGACCCGTAGTTGTCGAAGTTTTTCTTTTTGACCCTTCTATCTAAGAGCAGACCTCTCGAGTTCAAGTTCGCCAATCCAAATCCTGATCAAACCAATACACTTGGCGTCCACGTCCCTTTCACTAGCAGCTATCCGCTTACGAACCACCTCGATTATTCCTTCTGTCTCGTTTTTTGCACATCCTGTTTCACTTCTTCTATCAAACGTACTCCTTGTTCGTCCCTTCTGGATTGTGGATCGGAAGAAACAAAGGCTAGCTAAGGAATTGATCATCTTGTGACGTACCTTCTCGAATCCAATGGCAGCGGATCGCTCCCGGAAGCACTGTCGGCAGGTATCAATGCCGTACTTTCGGATAAGACCAGAGGGGTTGGAGCAAACTCGGCTACAAGAAACAGAGAAGTCGACGAGACAGAAACCAATTCAACCGTCTTGATCGAGGTTTATTCTTCGTATTGAGTCTCCAGAGAGAAAAAACCCATACCATTGTCGAGAGCCCTTTCCGTACTTTCGGGGTCGGGAGAACCAAACAGACTCGTGGGACACTGATGTTACAATCAAACATGAGCTTCTGAACGGTTTTTGGCGAATTTTTCCAAAATATTGAATAAAAGAAAACTCACTCTTTGCTTAGAGGTTCAAAGGTAGATCTAGAAATTAAGACCTGGCGTACACCAACAAGAGAATAACAAAGAAGGAAAATCACGAGAGAAAAAGCAATGATTTGACCAAGAGTGAAAACATAACAAAAAAAATCAGCTCTTCGCTATTCTATGAACATTTGGCCCTTCTGGAGACAGAGAGGAGATTGTGTCAAATCGACGAACCTGGCTTGCTGGCTGAAGGGCAGAAAAGGCAGTGAACAGAAGGAAAAAAGTTTTGCCAGAGTAGCAGGCGAGCTTTTGACTAGGGTCCGTTTCTGGTGAATTACGCACGAATTGTTATGATACATCTAACCCTAACCGAGATCTCTTATCCTCATGAATAGGTTGATAGATGTACGTTCCGGTCTCTTATCCCATTCTTTCTGTAAACGCTAAACTATTAACTAATAGCTGTAAGGTTAGGGTCAACAGCCATCGGGCTGCCATCCAACAATCCTTCAATCTTTCTGAATCCTTCTAACCTGTCTCTTTTGCGGTATTGTTACGCACGAGTAACACCTGCTTATGATTCAGATCCAGCCTAAAGGAAGAAGAGCTTGGTTCGGCTCAGTCGTTTTGTTGTCTCGTTTTCTTTATTTTCTCTCTAGTTATTCCCAAAGCAGGGCGCGAGATACCAGCTGTGTCGAGTGATGGTATTCATGATCTTCTTATCCTTCTGTTGTGAATCGAATTCTTCTTGCGTCTTCTCTTTCGAACCACTCCTTCCTGGAATACGGATTAACCGTCGGAGTTTACAGAAGTATCATAGCGTCTTTATCGTTTCTGGAATTGTTTATCCAAATTGACGAAGCGTGAGCCTTCCGAAGAGTCTGGAGGATGATCAAACTAAACCTACTTTGCACGCGAAGGATTTCTGAAGGGCTTACGTAATATTCAATATCTGCTTTGCGCGTATCGACGCGTTTGTTTTTCTCCATGAGCGCAAACGCGTCAACAGCGTCGGGAATACAAGAAGCCTGGGCTTGCCAATGAACCTGTAGATATTCAGACAAAGGACCATGATACATACACCAATGTTTTCGCAATCTTTCATATAATTAGATACGCACGTAGACATGGAGAGTAAAGACACGAGAACAAGAAAGAAAGAAAAAAGAAAGGAAGATCCGAACGAAAAACAGTTACGGTAAATAGAGAAAAAGGCACAGACCTAATCCGCAGTTAATTGGCGCTTTCATCCTGTTCCTGTTCCTGTTCCTGTTCCTGTTCACAATATCCCTTCCCACCCGTCTCTCTCCACCCTCACCCAAAATACCTCGCCTCGCTCCGGTAGCTCCTTCTTCGTTCTCCTTCTTCATTCCCTCATCCTCCTTTTGTACCTTGTTTCCTGTTCCTTCTCGCCAGTCATGCTCATGGCCAGCAACATGTCCAACTCGCCACACATTCCTTCCAACTTTAGTTTCCCACAGCAAACACAACAACAACAACAACAACAACAACAACATCACCAACAACAACAATCAACCAATCGAGCCAATCATCAATCAAAAGCCTCATCATCTAAACGCCATTCTCATCGTCGCTCACTCAGTGTATCTACTAGAAGAGAGTCCTTGGATGTCATGCTTCTTCCGGCAGCAGCCGAGAAGCAGTTCGTCAGGGAAGAAAAGGAAAAGGAAATCTCTTCCCAAGAGGGCAGGAAGCGAGCACTTGAAGCACTTGAAGGCAAGAAGCGAAGTCCTGTTCTCAACAACGGTCCGACCGGATGGGGTGAAAAGGTGACGATTCCTGATCTCAGTGATGATTCAATAGACATCGAGCAAGATGGTGAGTGTTTTCCTCTCAGATATCGGAGGATCGTTCTATAGAAAGAGGCGGGATACCATTGCCAGAGTGGCAAACGCACTATCCAAGAGGATGGTAGCAAGCACTCCACCCTCATGCCCCATACGGAGATATTTGATGGTAGAGTGACAATGATCTGATAAACGATGCTTCCTCGTTCTCATTACAGGTACCTCATGCTTCCCATCGTTTTCGGCTGGTTCAGGCTCACCATTGATCGGTGGACCATCTTCCGTGTCGTCTAATACGTCTTCCAGTTCCAACACTAGATCAGGCCTCACTAAGAGAGACTCATTTGGGAGGCTCTTGCCCGCCTCAGTTCATCTCTCGCTTCCACCTAGCTCATCTTCATCGCTATCTCTACAGTTTTCGCCGGCCTCTTCTCTTTCCTCACCTTCTTCCCCCGCGTTCTCAACCTCGAACTTTGATAGTCCAGCCAGTTCAACGTCTCCTTGGTTTGGAGGGGCTGAGACCGGTGCACTTGGCGAGATTATGGAGGAAGAGGAGGATGAGGAGGATGAAGGTACTCTAGCGAAGGAAAAGAAGTCGGCTCCCCAGTCTCAGCTTCCACCCTCGCCCACGCCCCAGCTCCACTCCGTCTTACCACCCAGACTTGGTGGGAGGTTGAGCGGAAGCAGCCCTCGGTTCTCTTCCCCTGGGTCGTTCAGTGGAGGCAGGTTTTCTTCCAGTCAGACTTTCGGCGAACAGAACAACAAGATCGAGGACGAAAAGAAACGATTCCAGGGATTCACTTTTGCCAAGCCAAGAAGTGAAGCGGCAGCCTATTCATCTTCACAGCCATCTCAAACCCCGCCTGCTGTTATCATTGCTCCTCCTCCTTCTCTTTCTCAACCGGCTCCACTGGTGCCTAGTCTTCCTTTAAGCGGACCGGCGCCTACTCCTCTGTCTGAGAACGCGCGGTTCAGAGGGTTCTCCTTCCCAAAAGGACCTGTCGTATCCTCAGCATCGCCCAAACCTGCTCGATCGCCGGTGGCCGAGCTGATTGAAGAGTTTGAAATCTGCCTGCCGGATAGCGAAGAAGAGGAAAAGACTCCTAATCCTTCGACGAATAAGTTCCAACCCGCTCCGATCCCATCTATGACGAGATCGTTCTCTACACCTTCGGTCCCTAAGTCGGTTGATACTCCTCCTCGACAAACCCGACGGGCGCTTCGACCCCTCACCCTCACATCGCCACCGACCAACTTGCCTCTGCCAACCTCGTCCTCTTCCACCTCTCTGAAAGGGTCTAACTTGAGACCTCTCAGCCTGAGTCTGGCCGCTTCACCCTCTGCATCTGGCGGACTTGCCAGTCTGAGAGACTCTCCCCGACATCTGGGTGGCTCAGTCTCTTCCGTTTCATCAGGCGGGTCATCTATGTCGCCGAATGAATCTTACTCGAAGCACATTGGTCTCGGGTGGGGAAGATCGAAGCCTCTCAGCATGTCTCTCTCCTCGAGCACAACGTCAGATCGATCCGATCCTATTGGTTCGCCTAGCTCAGTCAATGGTTCTCATTCCTTCCAGTCTTCCTTCTCTTCATCGCCTTATTCCGCAACACGAGGGTCAGACAACAGGCGAAAAGGATCTCTCTCGTACGCCGCTCGGTTCGAAAACAACGGGCCTTCCTCTTCCTTTGTTGCAGGAGGGGCAGGATCGCCCAGCGAAACGAATGCAGGCAAGAAGACTAGTTCGAGAATACCAACGGCCAATTCAGATCCGTTCTTCTTCTCCTCACTCGCCGAGGAACGAATTGGAGAAGATCAATGCGAGGAGGACGGCCATCACTTGTTGAAGGCCAAGAGAGAACGAGATCGAGAAGAAGAGGAAAAGGAGGAGGAGGAGGAAGAAGAAGAAGAGAAAGCGGAGGAAGAGCCTTCACAATTGGATATAGTCAAGAGCGAGAGAGACTCATTAAAGGAAGATGTCGAGGGTTGGAAAGAGCGGTGCAGAGTTCTGGAAGAGAAATTGAAGGATGAGAAGAGAATTGCTGGCGTCGAGAGGGACTTGGCTAGAGAGCGAATTCGAAAACGTTAGCTTATCTCTTTTTCATGTTCTCGCGAATGTTTGGATCACTTACGTATATTCAATTCTATCGGTGCCTCTCTTTAATAACAGTTGGGGATAGGTTGGCTGCCCTGGATGGCGCGTCATCTTCAGCTCCGAGTGCTAGTAAAAACACCACAATTGAGGAACACCTGGCTGCTCAGACAAGATTAATCAATGAGATGTACGGCTACTCTTTCTAGACTGTCTTCGTGTCGCTTTCTTGTCTCAAACTAATACTTTGTGCTTCGTTTCCGTCTTGTTTTGTGATGCAGGCGAGATCAAGTGTTTGCTTTGGCTTCCTCTCTTGCTCGATCTGAAGAAGCCCGAAAGTCTGCCGAGGAGGCTCTTGCGGAAGAACGCAATCTTCAAGAGCGCAGAGTAGCTGAAGGCATTGATGAAGACCGACGAAACCGACAATCAGTGATACACACGGACTACCCTATAGGTCGGTACGAGAAGACAAGTTCAACTCCACCTACTCCTTCTTCCAGTTCTGGATCGTCCGATCGCAGCTCCAGCTCGTTCTCCCGGTTCTCTTTTAACGGAGGAGGATCTTCCCGAGTTGGATCCGTCATTTCATCAGCGAGTACAACTCCTGATGTTGCCGAGCCAGCGGAGGACTCACTTGACCCATGGAAGACGTCCGTTTGGGGTGCTCCTAAAGGAGAGATAGTTGACTTGGTAGACTTCGGAGTTATCCCTTTGCCTCGGCCATTGGAAAGTTTGGTAGAGGAGGAAGAAGAAGAAGAAGACATTGAAGCTCAACAACACCAGACGTACATGAGCAGTTTCGACGAGAGCGACGACAACGTTGCACTTGGTTTCGATCTGGATGATAACCTGGACAGCATGGGAGGGTATGATAACGATGCGCCTGCTAACTTCCACTATCATTCGGAAGGCATTGAGGAGGAGGACGAGGAGGAGGAGGTGCCGACGCCTGTTCCGCCTATTGGGTATGCATCAACATACTCCCCCCCGTCGACGCTTGCTCCATTTGACCCCCCTCTACCTGTCAAGATGGCTGCGGAACCCGTCGAGCCCGTCGAGATTACACCTATGCCTCCATCCTCTCCTGTAGCTGCATGTCCGCCGCCCTCTGTCGCTCCTCTGGCTCCTGTCCCCCATATTCGACATCACTCGCTTGTCCGCACTTGGAAGATGCCCAACGGACCGATCAACACGCTTCTTTCAGACGATAATTCTTTCCTCACTGAAAGTTCTTTCGAGCAGGACATGGAAGATGATGAGGATATCAGGCCGTTCGGAACCTGGGTTGTTCCAGATTCACCTTACCCAGACGGCGATATAAGCCAATTTTCTTCTTCGAGCTTCGCTTCGTCGCTATACATCCCACCAACAGTCCCTTCGGCAATGTCCTCTCCTTCCTCTGTTGGAGGATATAACGATCCTCCGTCCGATATGCTTTCCCCGGCATCGTTCTCGTCTTCTCCTAGGAGACCAGAATCTATCTCCTCTCCATCTATTACTACCTCTACGCCGACCCGGCCGTCAAAGCTGGTGCACAAGAGTCAAAAATCACAGAGCTACCGCTCTTTCACGTCTCCCAACCGGGCGACACCCCCAATCTCTCGATCGGCCACTTATCACAATTCATTTCCTTCAACCTCTTCGTTCGGAAGCGGCCTCAACTCATCTTCCGAGTCGCCCTCTCGGTTCTCTCTCACTGGATTCGCAGGCGCACTCGGTTCCTATGTCTTCCCGCTCAATCGATCAGCCAGTGGAAGCCTAATCGCCCCTGTTGCAGGGACATGTTCGATTGTTCCACCGGTTGAGGATGATGGCTCTGTCAGCGGTCAATGGGTTCTCAAACAGCACAACCCTCATTCAGACTCGCTCTCGCTCGAGCCCCAAGTATGGTCGATTCCTAAGAGCCAATCCCAACAAAGACTCGATCAATCTACGTCGTCTGTAGCGGCGACAGCTGGGTTGAACTCTTCTGTCCGATCGAATGTATCTGTCGGAAGCGGGTTAGGGCTGAAAAGAGAGTTGTCGACGAGAAAGAAACGGCCGCTGGCATATGTCGATCCGAAGAATCAACCCAAACCTTTCGCAGCTCCGTTGAGCGCGATCGATTTTAGAAACACGGTCTGTGGAGACTGTGCTGGCCACGTCTATGAATTGTAGACCTAGTCTTCAAGCAAACAGATTGGAGACAAAGAAGAGACCGAGCGGCGGCTCCTCTTTTTCACTCCGTGTTTCACTATATCCCCTTCACTCCCCGTCTTTCTTGATCTAGAGAGGCTGTTTTTTGCACTTGCTTCGTTTTTGACCTTCCTTGTTTATTTTTGCGCATGCGCTGCTTCCTTTTGATTTCTTTTGACCTATCTATATCTTCTCTTCAATCCTTCTGACGACATGGCTTTGTGAGCCACATTCATTCCTCAATATCACAACATCTTATCTGATCTAGGCCTTTACACTTTGTTCTTTCTTATCTTTCCTTCATCACTCAACCGTCAACTTTTCGGCTTTCAATCCTTGTTGGGATCATGTAAAGGAGCGGCTATGTACAAATACAATTCTCTTTCTCGATCTAAGATATGTATATCTGATTGGCGAATCTTGAAAATCTCAGAAAGGTGTCTTATATCCATATTTGAAGAGAAGGCCAAGTAAAGGCAGAAGAAAGCGAGAAGGCTGACGAGGAAGAACAACTGGCAGCGATCGATCAAACCTATCTCTGAATATACGTATCTATGAATCTTCTTCGTCCTCCCAATCAAGACTCTCCATAACACCCTCCGTCTCTTCATTCAACTTGTCTAGTCCCGTCAATCGAGGGAGGTATGTGGGATCGTTGAAAGCTTCGAGAAGCATAGTAAAGCCTTTAGATCTGTACTCGTCAACAACCTGTCATGTCGTAAAAGAGAAAGCCATCTCGATATAAACATGCGCGCACACTCAATGAACGGTTACGAAGGGAGAAAATGAAGAGAGAGATAACAAAAAAGAGCGAGAGGACAAACATGAGAGGAACAAGCAGTGCATAGATCAAATGCCTCCCCGCTCAGGTTTAGAGTTTGGTATGTCGAAAGACCACCTCGGAGTTGATGAGGGACCATTCCTAGTGGCGATTTATACGTCTTATCAGACATATCTTCTGTTGTTTTCGAAGGAAGCTTGTCGGCTGGCGCAGCAACCCTATATATAAGAAAGTTGTTTTTCCGTCAACAATTTAATACGAGAAGACAACTGAAGGAGAGAGATGAAGAACAATTGAAATATACCCTTCGGGATGGCAGAGTAGAGCGATTAGAAGCTCAACAGCAGTGGCTGAAGCAATCGGTGCCAGTCCAGGTCTCGAGACTGTACACATCTGATCCAGGGTTCGATCGTTTAAGGACTTCTCGACATCGCCAAAGGAAGTGAAACAGAAGAGAAAGAAGGAGAAGAAGCCACAAGCATTAGCATAAACGAAGATTGGTTGAGCATTAGTTTGGGAAAGGGGTATCCTGCGACAGAGACATACGTTTCCTAATGCATTACTATCCTGACAGAAATAACACGCCAATCGAGATGTCTCTCCGTCTTCATTGGCAAATTTTGGACCAGGTCCTTCTCCATGCCTACAGAACATGATCATTGAGGGAATTTCATATGTTAGTGAAATCTCTTGGAGAGGAATAACCTCAATGCTCGAAACTGACCTCATCACTAGATAACTATCGAACCCTAACGCCGCATTGATGACTACTTTTCCTTTGGCCGCTCCCAAAAGCGTTGGGAGCCATCTACTCTCTCTAGAATCCATCAAGAGAAAGACTACATCATGCGAGTCGACCAGATCTTCAAGCTTCGAAACAGATTCTTGAGTGCTGACGAGTGATGAAGGAGTGATAGGATGGCCGGGCATTGGGATTGAGAGGGCATGTCCGGCTACGTTCTATATGTTACGATGCATGCCCATCAGGAAGCTGATCAAAACACGAGAGGAGATATCTAAGACAGAAGTAAAGGAACTGACTACTCCAGGGAAAATCCGTTTGAGAGCATCAGCAGCAGCTAGCGCTTTTTCCTTTCCTCCATTAAGAGAATCCTCGAACTCAAACAAGGGTTGTCGAACAGGATTCGAGAACGAGACAGTGGCAGAATCTGCAAATGTGATATTTCGAACGCCCCATCCCTGTTTGTTTGTTTGTTTGTTTGTTTGTTAAGAGGTTGATTAAGCGAGATGAGAACATAACCAACAATGAGCGAGAAAACATACGGACCATTAGTACTCGAGACACATAGCATCCAAGAGTGCCTGCACCAAGAAGAAGACATTTAGTCCCAGATATCTTCTCCAGATTCAACTCTGGTAAGATCCTCCACCTCATCAGTTTCAGGTTCAAATCAACGGCTTGCGCGGCCAGCCTACCTCAAGGCAAAGAAAATTCAACCGTATAGGATAAGCTCCTGTTACTAAGTTCTGACAAGAAGGCAGTTTGACCAGGAACCCACCGAATAGGATCCATACTAGCTCCTAAGTCGACCACTCTAGGACCGAGTTTCCCCTTCTCGTTCTTTTCCCATCCAACTGCCTTGAGTTCTCCTTGCTCTTCCTTCGAAACAACTTCTGACTCTTTTTCAGCCTGACTCTGCTCAGGCAAGAACACCGTTCCTTCGATCGAGGCTCCTTCCCCTCCTCGAAGACCAATGACATTAATGGAGCGACAGCTATGAGTGAATGACAAGTAGAAAAGATCATTTCGTAGTGGCCAGCCAGGGTTTTGAGGTAAAGCCGAGGGGTCGGAAAACACGAGATATCTCTTGATTAGACATCCATGTAGGGCGCAACAAAGCATTGCAGAAGGTTGGTTTAGTCAACTTGAACTCAAAGAATTATTGGCCAAGAGAGGTAGAACCAACCTCTTCAGGGACAGTCCCTTGAAAGAAGGCCTGGTAAGACGTGAGGGGTGCCAGTAAGTGAAAGTCATCAGAAACCTTTCGCATCAAATAACTACCTCTCGGAGCTGTCGGGTGAAGTGCCTTGAACTCAGGAAGCTGATTCCTAATGGATATGACCTAAGGTCGTTTTTTTATTCATTTGAGAAAAAAAAAGGTACACGCCTGGTCAGAGAGGAAAAGGTTCATATCAAGAGGAATATAAACGCAAACGGACGTACGAGCGCGGATGAAGCAGACTTCCAACCGTCATCTGTCACATGCCACGCTGGCTTTTGGACAATACCAGGAAAGGCGAACCAATAATAAAACTTGTATTTCTTGAGATCAGAGAAAGTCAGAAGGAGGAAAGGTGAAAGTGAGGGGAGTCCGTCGTCGGATGTCTTTTTAATCTGTAAAGAGGTGTCGATGAAAAGATCAATCACTGCATTTCACCAAGGACAAGGAGAGATCAATGAAGCAACACACTGAGTCAACAACATCCTGGAATATAGCTTGCTTGTCAGCTGATTTGAACTCCTCGATCGTATTGTAGTTCTTGAGTATTCCGCTGATGGGAACTGAGTATTGTGTGGATAGAGTCTTGGATCTATCACGAGGAAAGCAACAATAAGAGTAGAAACACACTAGCTTACAATCAGCCCAACCTCAGTTTAGGAAACACACGCACATACAGTCACCACTCAAGGAGAGAAGCAATCCAAGGAAACAGAAGAAAAATCACTGACAAATCAAGAGCTTCGGCTCCTAAATCAACCGTACCAGGTAATCCAACCCAATCTCCCTTTTCACCCTCTTCTTTCTCCCTATCTCTGACAAACCGACTCTCGGTGTACTCCGCTTGCACAGGAACAACCCTGTCATCCAGCTTGGCAATCTCTAATTTGTGTTTTGAGAGAGACTGGAAGAATGCGGGCGATGGCGAGGATAGTAAGGGCGAGAACTGAAGAATTGGCATTGATTCTATCTTCTCCGCTTGTCTGTATGTAGAGGGTGTTGTTTGCTAGTGATCGTGTTAAGAGACAGAGGAAGATATGAGAAGCTTAGGGGCAGGAGCCGACTAACGTTAGTAACCTTTCCGGTCGCCTCGTTGATGATATAATCATTGCTATTGCGTACATATACTAAAAGAACAACAAAGTATGTGTTTACGAGTCTAGATCTGGAGAGAGGAAGGTATATATGTGTTGTGTCCATCTATAGGGTTTGTTATCCTAATTGCCTCCAAAGAAGCTCAGCTTTCTAAACGCGCTACTTACGGGACCCGGTCTCTCAACCTTTCTACTCACCCCGTTTCTAGTCTCGTCTTGATCACCATTTCCATTTTCCAGGCCCAACTTGACCGACTGGTTGTTCAGACTTTGCTCGACGCTCAGACGTCTGCTCAATCGGTCTGATACTCCAACTACTGGCCCTCCACTGGTGGAAGCAGAGGCGGCGCCAGCGCCTAGGCCAACACTTGACGAAGCGGGGATCCGACCCAACGTATTAGACCGACCTAAAAAAGGCATGTTCAACCTCATAGTCTGCCCTGATGTAGATAATGGAGCTGAAAGAGGAGGAAGATAACTATTGACAGAGTTATCCGATAGATCGGATGAGTCTTCAACGGATGTCCTTTCAGAAGGAGATTGATTAGTACTGAAAGCTTGGATGGCAGTAGCGGCTGTCGTAGCGGCTGGCGAAACCTTAGGAGCCAGAGGGAACAGTGAGCTCCTCCGGGTTGAACTGGCGGTTGTTCCAGAGGAAGGAGAGACAGAGTATGGTTTAATGGTTGGTTGCCAGGAGGCTTCTTTTATGGCATCGGAAGAAGTTTCGTGTGGCGGCGACAATATCGATGAGGGAGGAGGCATCAGAGGAGAGGGCACTTGGTGAAAATTTGAAGATGTTGATGTCGACGGCGTCAACAAAGACAACTCCAACGATCTGGCAGGCACATCCGTGTAAGAACTCTCCTCTGCATCCTCAACTTTTCGCTTAAGACCAGCCTCGGCTTCAGGATCAGATTCAAGTCGAGTCTCAACCGCAACCTTAGTCTCGACCTCAGCTTCCGGCTCGATTGTGAGAGATGACAATTGCCTACTTAAAGACGACGACAAGGAACTAGTGGTCGAATTTTCTGTTTCTGATGCGGATGATAGGCTGGGCGAGAGCGATGCTCGGGCAAGAGTCACTGATTTTAAGCTGATAGGCGGAACCTGGATAGAATTTCTATAAGGGGAGGTACGGATGCTGGCAGATTCTGAGAGCGAAGATGTTGGAGATTTTGATGATGCATGGAGAACTGAAAATGAGAAGAGGACCCAAGAAACAAAAGAGTTAACCATCTTGTTTCCCATGCACAAGGAAAAGAAAATCGTGTACCATTTCCGACCTGGACCTGTTCCTCTCGAAGAACACTCTCATCCGATCTCGACTCTATCACCTCCCTCATCCATCTCGGTAACCCAATCAACAGATCCGTCAGGGCTCTGACCTGTTCGGCATGAACTCTTCCTGCTTCCTTCCATGTCATACCCAACGCTACCAGCCCATCGCCCACGTCCCTCTGCCCTTGTTCCTGCGCCTGGGCAGATCCGTAGTTCACCTGAGAATCGACCACGAGCTCTCGATTTGCTAAAAATCCTTGACTAATTGTCTGATGGAGGACAGTAGCAGACCTTACGAAAGCCAAAGCTGAGCGGACAGTCTCTGCTGACGATGGACCTGCAGAATCTCTGGTCCGAGCAAAAGACATCTCAAGGTGGGACAATGCATCAAGCAGGTTCCGGATATGTTCTGGCTGAATCTGGTCTCTAGACTGAGTTTCAGTTGGAGTGTGAGAGGAGATAGATGTGAGCGGAGGGAACATAGGGGAACCAGTAAGGACGGATGATCGTCTTCCGTGCGAGAGCGGCGACCTGACCCTCGTGTTGGTCGTCTGATTGACTGATAGCGAACCGGAGAACCTCTTCTGTTCTGAGACAGCAGCGGCCGCATTGGATGTGGCACTGGAAGTGTTGACTGATGAACCAGGTGGGGTCAAGCTGAAGACAGATCGATGGGACCTCGACCTTGATCTTAGGATATCCGCAGCAGCGGAGGTACCGGCACCGGACAACTGTTCGGGAAAATGCGAGAGCGAGGTAGAAGACCTGACAATTCCTCTTGTGGCATTGGGATAAATCCTTTCCTCAATCCTGTTCAAGTCTGTGGCCGAACCTGGGGTACGGAAGCCAAACCCGTTTGAGGTTGAGGCAATAGACAGGGAGCTCTCAGCACGTTTCATAGCTTGATTCTCAACCAGCGCCTGTCTTTTCCGGTCGCTCGCTTCGTTTTCCCTCTCAATTCTATCCAACAGATCTCTGGTCCGATTCGCTACTTTTGACCGGGCTGAGCTGCGATCATGGCCATCATCATCATCATGACCGAACAAATCAGCCTTGATTCTGTCGGATGGTGAATGTTTAGAGTGACAACCGATGTCAGATGCCGCCCGTTCAGCCCATTGAGACGAGCTCCGAGATTCATGCACATTGACTCGACCTTTACTTCGGCTTGAGTTCAATTCTGCGCTCGAATATGAATTTAACTTCAGAGTTCCGTTCGAACTTGAAGAGAGTAAATGAGGAAGGCGGTTTGAAGCAGGAAGTGAAGGTGGTTGGGAGGTAGGAGATCCATTAAGTTCTTCAGGCGATATAGTGGGCGAACGGACCGTCTTTGAGTACAAATCGAACGAATTCGAAGCTGCCCGGCGTCTGACAGCAGAGGACGATGCGGGAGGAAAAGGAGAGCCGAGGTCGTCGGCTGTGACTGACCGAGGGACGCGGGATGATGTGAATGAAGGAGTCTTCAAGATGCGTCGGATTAAAAAAAAAAGGAAAGTAGTTTGTTGGAGTCTGAGCAGTGCAAAGGTAAGAGGACTAAAGAGAAAGCCGAAAACTAACCTCGGCTCTAGAGCTATAGCCTAAAGAAGCCCTGCTCTTACTTCTGTTCAGTATCTCTTTCCTTCGCTCTCGGCCTTCTGCTCTCTTATGCTCGTCAGACACGAAAGGTAGAGACAAATTCTGACCAAGGGGAATACCCTGGCCTGACGGACGCGCCCTTTGACTGAGCTCGCTCAGTGGACTCCTACGCGATCCGTATGGAGCAGAGGCAGCCCGAGAATGTACACGAGCGTCCGAAACACGTTCAGATCTGGAGTCGGATTCAGATTCAGATTCAGAGTCCTCTTCGTCTGGCTGAGAGTCGAAAGAAGAACGACGCATGAGACGATGAGAACGAGTAGGGGAGACTGAGGATAGTTCGCCCTGTTCGGCTTCTTCACCAGTTGAGATGTTTCGCGAAAGCAGGTCTACTGGACGGAAAGGCGAAGAAAACGAAGATGATGATGGGGAGGCAGCAATTGTCGATTCTGACCAGACGGCGCGAGAGGGAGAAGCACCATTTGATCCATATGAAGAGAGTCTCTGTTTAGGCTCGGGTGTGCCCGGTTGGGACCGGAGGTCTCGTCGATCTCGAACGGTTGTCGAACGGGAGGAGATCCTGTTTAGAATCTAAGCGAGAGAGCCAAAGACCGAAGCCCGAGCTTGTTCAACGAAGAGCTTCCTCGTCGACGTATACGAACATGGGTCGACAATTCACTCACCTTATTGTTTCTCTCCCTAATTTCTTCCAACCGATCCTTTCTCAGGCTGGCATCGAGCGCGACGAGGCTTCCGACTGTATTGTTTCCTCCTGCTGACTCTCTACGGAGTGACCTGTTGGATGTTTCGATCGAGGGATTTTGATATAGCGATTGTGAGGATTCAGAATCTGTTGGACTGAGGGAGCATGGTCTGGTAGGATCGATATCAACTGAGGATCGACGAATAGAATTCAAAGCGGTTGTGTATGTCGGCAATGTTTTTGACGAATGAGAAGGACTCCTGAAAGGCTCTGGCGAATCATATGCTGAAGACAGTGGAGGGAATGACGGCGAAGAACCATCCATCGGCGATAAAGTACAGATGCGAGGATGAATGCAATGAAAGAACAGAGGGTTGATGGTGACAATGGTGGTTGGTTGTAGAGGAGAGAGAGAGAAACGGGAAGAGATCAAAAAAGAAGCGAAGACCCGTAGCGAGTTCATTCGGACAGAGCGGGAACGATCATAAAATAATGTACTATTTCCTCTCTCACAATCCCAAGAGGATCTAGAGAAAGCTCATGGCTCTCTACCGAATGCTGTTAGGTCTACACTATGCCTTGTGATCCGACAAGTTTGTTTGATCTGTAGAAGGAGAGCCAGGAAATAACATCATGGTTGATGGTGAAACATGTCGAGACTACGAAAGATTATTCTTCTCTATCAAAGTTACTCTCATCCTTCATATCTCTCCATCCTTGAACCTTCTCAGTTCTCCTCCTCCATCTCCTCTTCTTGGCCTCTTCTTCCTCCTCTTTTGCTGTATGGAGCGCGCAGAGTGAGGAACCTTGATGGTGGCCGAAGGGAAGTTGTGCGTAACCATGTACTTTGTAACCATGGTGGGTATCGTCCGGTCGCGTAGGAATTCTTCGCCCTCTTCTTTCTCTTCTTTCCACCATCTCTCAACACCTTCAGAAACACTTTCGTCCTTCATGGAGACACCCATCGAGCCCTCCTCGTTGCCTTCTATGGAAGACAATGGTAGCAAAGCTCCATCTCAGCCATCTCTTCCGGAACAAGGAGATTCAGAGGTCGCCTCCGCCTCGGTCGTAGTAGAGGATCCTCTTGTTCTTCCTGTTTCTGTTCCCATTCTCGTCTTGGAAAGTGATAAAGAGACGGATACGTCCACTGTCATACAGCCTGAAGATTCCATGATTGCTATGGCCGAGTCTGATGCTGAAGCTTCTGCCCGAGCGAACTTGGATATCCAAATGGATGCGATTGAGCCAATTGCAACTAGCATCCCTCCAGCCGAGACAGCCTCGACCGAGCCCACTGAGCCTGTCGAGCTCGTGGCTCAGTCGTCCTCAGATCAGAGCCCTCAGACTGACGACCTCATGTCTGCATCTACCGAGCCCTCAAAGATAGAGACAGAGACAACGTTGCCCGAGCTAGATACACAGACTGATACTCAATCAGCTGAGGCATCGCTAGCAGTGGCACCGTCAGCAGCCGTATCTTCATCAACGTCTACTCCTTCAGATACGGCCACTCTCGAAGTCTCTACACCTATTTTAGAATCGATAATTCCCACACCCTCTGTCGCCACTCCCACCTCTGCTCTTGCCTCGACTACTAACGGGCAAGCATCAACTCCCGCTCCAACGACACCAAAAGTCGACCAGGTCTCGGAGGAAACTGAGGAGTCCAACCCGGATGCGCTCCTCGCACTTATTGCTAGGTCGACCGCGGAGAACGACTTGGAAAACGCTAGAAAGTGGTACGAAATCTTCCTCAAGCTCTATCCTACGGCCGTACGTGTCTTCTTCTTTTCTCTTCTCTTCATTCTTCTTCATCTCGCCCTTTTGAGGCGTGTTTGTATGTTCCTTCTATTGATACGAGCTCATTGATCTCCTCCCTTGCCTATGTCGATCGGACGCGTTCTTTTCTTTAATTAATCTGGTAATCGGCAACCTTTGACAACAACAATGATTTATCAGGCTCCTCAATACTTGACGTATATTGAACTGGAGTTATCTCACGATCATACACCGGAAGTTGAGGCTCTGTTTTCTAGAGCGTTCGCCAAGTCTTCCAGCAGTGGACCGGTGTTTCCTCTCGCTTATCCACCTTTATGGAGTAAGCCCGCTTACTTCTCTTATAATCTCTCCCAAATTTTATTCATTAATCCTTCTGTCTTCTCTCCTACACTGCTCATACGATCCGTCGTTAGCTTCTTATCTCCACTATATCCGTAGGCGCAATCCGTTACCTCCTGTCCCTTCAAACGTGTCAACTTTGCCATCCGACTACTTGAACGCTCGAGTTGTCATTTCCAAAGCCTATGAGTACGCTCTATCTCACATTGGAACCGACCCTCTATCGACTCCTATCTGGAAAGAGTTCATCCAGTTTGTTAGGGAGGGCGAGACGAGGTCGACGTGGGAGGAGCAGGCTAAAGTTGTGGAGCTGAGAAGAGTCTTCTCTAAAGTAATCAAGATTCCGGTGGAGGATGTCGAAGGAATTTGGAGAGAGTATGACCTTTTCGAAGGCATGGTCAATAAAGTCACTGTTCGTTCTTATTTTTCTCTAACCTGTCTCATCCCATCTGTACCTCCACCAAACGCTTATCTCGTTCCTTCACCTCTTTGGAAAATCTAGGCCAAAAAATTCCTAGCTGAGCGCTCGCCAGCTTACATGACTGCCAGATCGACTCTCAAAGAGCTTCGGACCAAGCTTCCTCACTCTGCTTTCCTCTTTCCCGCTCCGTTACCTCAACGGCCAAAATGGACAGAACAAGATCGAATTCTTATCCAGTCTTGGAAGACATATGTAGAGTGGGAGATTGGAAATCCCTTGGAACTTGAAGCTGTGGATGAAGTCCAAGCTAGAGTTGGTTATGCGTTCAGGAAAGCTGTCGGCGGTGAGGGGCGATTCTATCCTGAGCTTTGGTTCGTCTCCGTCTTTACTGTTCTCCATTTGTTCGTCTTTCTCTGCTTACCTGGTGGTAATGTTCTTTGTCATCAGGTACACAGCCTCGAAATATCATCAGTCAATCGGACGCCTTGAAGAGGGAGCAGGGTATCTGAGGCTTGGAATCCAAGCAAACCCTACTAGGTTAGAACACTATGTTCACTCTTCCTCAACAAACCGATGACGAGGCCACCATTGACTCTCTTTGTTTTTCTTTCCTTATTCCCTGTTAGCTGTTTGCTCTCGTTTTCCTACGCCGAACTTGAAGAATCTCGAAAGAATATGACTTTGGTCCACTCGACTTTCAATTCGTTAATTGCCAGCCTCCAGACCGAGATTGATAAGCTCCAACAATCTATTGCCGATGAGATTGCTTTCGTTCTTGCTGCACCTGATGCACCTTCAGTTCCGTCAGCCTCGGGTACGGGGCCAGTCGCAGGGAATGATGATAACAAGGATTTGGATCAGGCAGATATCGCGAGGAAGAAAGAAGAAGATAGAAAAGCAAAGGAGGCTAGCGTTAGAATGAGAAGAGCCAAAGAGGTAGAGGATGCCGAGAAGGGGCTAGGCCTGGTTTGGATTATGTATATGCGGACTGCTCGACGGTCTGAGGTGAGTCCACCATCCCTTTCCCCACCTTTATTCCTCTTCGTGCGAAAAACATGTTCATTTTCTTTATTTATTGAATGCAAACAGGGTATCAAATCATGCCGAGCTGTTTTCGCTAAAGCCAGAAAGTCAAACTCAATCACTTGGCAGGTCTACGAAGCTTCTGGTGCGGCTCCTTTTCTCTCATCTTTTTCACCAATGAATCCTTCTCTCTGAAACCTCTCTTTTTCTCGATCTTCCCAAATAGCTCTCATGGAGTATCACTGCAGCAAAGATCCGAGTGTGGCCACTAAGGTCTTTGAGCTAGGTCTTAAACTGTTTGGAGGCAAGATCGAATTTGTAGATCGATACCTTGCGTTCTTAATCACCATCAACGATGATCAGAGTATGTCTTGAGCTGAGTCGTACATGTGTACTGAAGAAAAGAGTTGTGTTACTGGACGTTTCTGAATATGCTTCCATTTGTCATTTTCTCTTGCTGGAATGAGTAGATGCCAGAGTGTTGTTCGAGAAGTCGGCTACCAAATTCACAGCGGAGGTTGTTCGACCCCTGTGGGAGCGATGGGCAAAATATGAGTACTTGTTCGGCGATCTTGCCTCTGCTCAACGACTGGATGCTAGGTTCCTGGAGATGTTCCCCAAAGGTAAGCAGTTTCTAAGCTTTTGCAAGGAAAATGTCAACTCGTCTTCGCTGACATCTTGCGCACTTGTAGATTCTGTGACGAAACATTTCGCTAGACGACATATATACAATGATATCGATGAAATCGCCAGAGTCGATCTCGGTTTCGGAATCTTCCTTCCGGTTCAACCTGCTGTTATAGTACAACAACCGATTCAACCCGCATCTGCACTCGGTCCTTCTAATTCATTGCCTCATCCTTCTCTTCCTATTGCCAGTCAACTAGACTCGCATCCACCTTTGATTACCTCTCTAGCCCAAGGTTCAATGGTTAATCCTCGCCCTCTCGGTCCACCCGGTGGTCTCGGTGGTGTCCTCCTCCCTCAAGGTGGCCAACAACGGATATTACCCCCAAATATGAATGGCCCTGTGATGGCTGGTCAACCACCGCCTCAAGGGCTTTCCTCCCTACCACTGAACGCTGTTCCAGGTGTTACCGGGTCCATCCCACTTCCTCTACTGTCATCTGTTGGTGGTAGACCTCGACCAACGGATGAGAGTGAACGGATGTCAATGAGAAATGAACCTCTGTCGAAACGGCCTAGAGGTGACTCTCCGATGCATGTTCCCTCGCCCATTCATCCAAGTATGACCACTTCTTCCCCTGCTGTTGGACCAGCAATTGTTCAGTCCATTCAGATGCAGCCTATGCAACAGGGAGTTTCACCAGTTGGTAGACAGTTACCTCCTCCTCAGCAACAGCAACAGGGAGGAGATAACGGATGGGGTCGGAAGCCTGTAGGTCCTCAAGGTGGACAGACTGTACCTGTCAAGAGAGGAAGGTCACCCGAACCAGCAGCGCCTACGGGAGCAAGAGCACCGGTTCATCATAAAGAGGTTTCATTACATTGGTTCTTAGGTGTTTTGCCTCCTCCAACCTCGTTTACTGGTGAGTCATGAATATTGACACCTTTCGAAACATGTCTGCCTTTGGTTTGGATACTGAGATTTTGTTCCGTTTGTGGAACAAGGACCTCAATTCCGAACGGATGATTTAATGGGATTGTTGGCTTCGGACGCAATTACGGCTATCATGCCCTCTGGACCGCCAAGCAATGGACCTCCTCACCAGCGAAATATGCCGCGTAAGTTTGTATCTATCATTCTTTTCTGAGTGTCTCTGGCTCACTCTGGCAGGCTCCTCTTGTCCAAATTTATTCAGCGATGGAACAAGGATATCGGGGCCGACAAAGAGGGTGGTAGTTCTGTTTTGTTCGAGAGATGAAGTCAAAATACGATAGAGGACTATTTATGATATCGATGTTCTCCTTATAATGCTTCTGAAGTTCCTATGTGTAGTGTATTCAATTCTCTACAGATACATTGAAAAGATGTGATCTTTCTGAGAAACAACAACGAATGTATAAACCATGAGAAGAAAGACGGCCGTTAACGTCTCATCTCCACTTGTCAACGTCAAGTGTAAAGGGAAATCAGAGAATGGACAAAATATAAAATAATATTAAAATCGGAGTTCTCAGAATTTTACTTCAACCGTTGGCATTTTCCATCGACATCCTTTCCATCCTACCATCAACACTCCATTTCTGACCTGTCCGATTTCTAGGCGTGTTTGTCTAGTGGAACGCTGCATCTTCTCGATTCTGTTCTTATGCTTTCTTCTCCGGCAGTTCGTCGACTCCCGGGCCCTCCATCGTCCGTTCATCTAAGCCACTCTCCTCAACCCGAGCAAAACCAGATGTATCCCCGACTTCCAGAACCAACATCTTCAGTCGGGTCATCGTCAGCACCATCAACATCATTGGCTATCTCAACAGCACCTCAGGCGACTTCGTCTTCTACCAGCGTTATCGCTCAATCCCAGGGAGGACCTGTAACTGAAGATCCAACGTACGGGCCTCTAGAGAGAGCGAGAAAGGTAGTGAATGAGCAGTTGGCGAAGGATGCTGGGTTAGTCGGAGATCTGGGTGAAGGCTTGCAGGGTCAGTTTTCTCTTCCATTTTCGTTTGGACATCTTTTCTTTGTCTTTCAAAAGAGGAGAAGATAGGGAAGCACGAGAAGATGATCCAGTTCAAGACCTTTACAAGCTTAGAAAGAAGAAGAGCTGAGTGGATTGCTGAATATATATAAAACACTCTACAGGTACTTCCTCTGCTTCATACACACTCTCTTCGAGCTCGCTGTTTTCACCGTTCGTCAAGCAGAAGACGTTCAGCATTCCGGACGGCCTGTTTGCCGAGTACGAAGGTGAGTTGATATGGTTTCCTTCATTCCCAAATTCTGTCTGGCTAATTGAAGGTTGAGGTCTGGCATTTGTTCAACAAAACTCTAGCTCTCACACATAAATGCTTTATGGGTATCTTTCCCGAGATCGACCGAGCCTGGATGACGATTGATAACAAGTTGTTCCTCTGGGACTTTAGGGAGAGGTTTGTTCTGATTTGTTCTCAGTCTGGTCAACTCCTGCGACGCGAACAACTCATCGTCCCCCTTCTCATCTTAACCATTCTCTTGATTTTTTAAACAGCGCCGACTTCAGTCGATATGATGAACAATCTGAGATTATCGTTCACGTTGGTTTAGTAAAAGCTAAGCCGGGGGTGTTCATTGATTCTATCACCCACTTATTGGTTATTTGCACCTCGAACAATTTGCTTCTCCTCGGATTAAGTCGATCACCTTCCTCAGAGCTCACCCTCTACGCGACTGATCTCACTATACCGACCGATGGAATCTCCATGTCGGATGTTGTCTCATTCCCAAACGGCCGAACATTCATGTGCGGTTCGGATGGGAACCTGTACGAGATGGTTTACCGAGCAGACGAAGGTTGGTTTACCAAACGATCTGGGCTGGTCAATTGGACCGGCTCTGGTGGAGGCTTAGGTGTTCTTGGAGGCTTGATTCCCGAGTTTTTGAAGAGTAAACAAGAGGATCCGATCGTAAGACTATCTGTCGATCCGACGAGGAACGTCATCTGGGCGTTGACAAAGAGTTCGGCTATCGAACTCTTTGTTGTTTCTGGGGCCGAAGCAGGCATCGGGTTAACAAAGGTTGGTAGAGCAGGTGATGTCTGTAGGACAGCGCTTATGCTCGCGCCTGGTGCACAGGGTGTGCTTGAACCTAGAGGGTTCGTTGTTATGAGTGTTTGTCCTGTCCAGAGGGGAGAGTCTGACAGTGGCGTCCAGATGGTGGCGATTACCAGTAAAGGTGCGCGTCGAGTCAAATATGCCTCGGAATTTTGATTGGACAGAGGAGCTTTGCTGATCATGTCTCATACATGCCTACGTATACAGGTGTTCGATTGTACTTCTCATACTACCGAAGAGGATATGGCGGCGTTCGAACAACTACTGGTCCACCTACCGGCTTGGAGCTCATTCATGTCCGACTCCCTCCATCGAATTTGACCCTGGACGGTTCCTCTGCTAGTCAGCCTCAAATCCAAGGGACATCCTCCTTCCCTGGGTTCCCGAATCAACAGCTCGTGACCTCAGTTCCGCCCCAGCCTCCTATCAAATTCACTTCTGTTTCTGGCTCGGCCATCTCTCTCGGAAGTATTCTTGTCGCACCTCAACAAACTGCACAGGACAATATGGATGTCCTGCTCTTGACGTGCCCGGATATCGGCCGACTTTCTCAATCTTCGACTAACATTCCCTCGACTGGGCAAACTGGAGGACCGACTGGTTCTTACCCTAACAATCAGCTCGCCTCTTCTCAATCGACAGGACTTCCCGCGCCTTCCCGACCGGCTTTAATTGAGCAAGCTCAAGCTCTTCCTGTAGAGGGTCGCACTTGGGCTATCGCCGAGGTGCCTCACCCTCTTTCAGGCTTACCTTGTTCATCCGCACTCAAAGTTCCTGGAAGAGGCGAACTGAGGCTTAATGAGCTAGCCGCTCAGACGGGAGTGAAGCAGAGAAGCCTGCTCGTATTGACCAGTGAAGGGATGCACGTGATCGGAAAACAAAGACCCATTGATGTCTTGAAGGGCGTCTTAGAGGCCGGAGCGAGTGTAGGTCGAGAAGGCGAGATCGCAGCGTTTTTTAGCAAGTGCGTTTTCTGCCTCTGTTTTGCTTGTCCTCGCTTTGTGCTTACATTGTACCTCGATATGAATTGTCTCAAATCAGCTACGGTCGGGATCAATCTTGCGCCATGTGTCTGGCTTTAGCATCCTCCACCGAATCAACATCCATCGACGCAGATACCGACACCTCTCCAGGCTCTGTCTCTCCAGATGTTGTAACAGGGGCAAAGCGACTTTTCTATGAACTTGGCGGCAAGCCTGTGCGGGTTGACAGAGGATACGGCCACCCAGGTACGGCTGCTGGTGAAGTCAGCAGTCAGGTTTTCTTTTCTGGTAGACACGAAGGGTTGGCAATCTACTTCTCGAGATTGATCCGACCTCTTTGGAGGGACAAGGTCACTAGACTCAGGTTAGTTTTTCAGCCCTGCTATGCGTAATACGTACGAGACTTCTGGGTAGACGTGAAACTAAACCAACATGGCAAATGTCTACATAATCAATTTATGCAGTCCATCACCAACGTCTCCCAATAGACAGATCTCCAACGTGGCTGAGTCTACGCTCGTCTCCGTACAAAGGAACTTGTCTGCTCTCAAGACTTTTATCGAACGGTTAGCAAGTTTTCTCTGTATTCAGATTCTTCTTCTTTAGACAATCGAATTCTCAGAATCGTAAGATACTTTGTTCGACTGCTTCAGAAATATTCAACTGTTCACTACTGGCCCGGCCTCTGAGTATTCTCAGACTCGTTCGAGCGATCTCGATTCATGGCGAACTGAACAGTCGTCTGTTAACGCGTTGGTCGCCATGATTACTCAAGCAATCGAGGCTATCTCTTTTGTCTTACTTCTAATTGACTACAAGCTTCCGGAGACTATTTCCTCGTGAGTTTATGTCGGCATTGTACAAAACCACTGCCGGAACGCTTTCGAAACTCACGTCTCGTCTTGATTGTGTTTGGTGTTACTTGGATGTAGATGTGCTATAGAACTTCAACAATCATTTTTGGATCTTACGTATCAAGATCTATTGACCACAGTGAAGGGCCGGGACGTCGCTCGAAACATTGTCAATGCAGTGGTTCATCAGCAGATCAGCCAACGAGTTAGTGTAAGTAACAGCCAAGATTCTTTGATGAAATCATCTGATAGCGCATCAGAGCTCATCTGTTCTTGCGTTTTCGCTCCCGACAGGTTGAGACTATCAGCGAGATCTTGCAGCAGCGGTGTGGTTCTTTCTGCCGAGCGGACGATGTGCTGTTATTTAAGGTAACAACACCTATTCTTATTCTTATATGAAGTTTATGTTTTCTAAAGATTTATTGATTACTGAAATATATATTTCACTTGGTACAGGCACTTGAGGGGTTGCGACAAGCTAAAGAGACTAGGGATCCTCAACGAAGGCGTGAATGTTTGGAAGACTCACTTCGGTAAGAATATCCCTTGGGGGTGTCATTTTTCTCCACATCTGAAGTCAAACTAGACTGACCTGCTCTCTTTTCTTTTCTGGTTAACCAGATTGTTTGAAAAGGGAACTACGAACTTGCCGCTGCAGAAGCTACAAGAAACCTGTCTCGAATTCCGATCCTTATCCTTCCCTACTGGTGTGTCTTTTTTCTCTCTACTTAAGCAACTGCTGAACAATTTAACCGATTTGTTGTCTTTGGTCTAAAAGGCGCTATTGAGCTGCCTCTTAAATGCGCTCAGGATTGGGATGCCAGCGGACAAGGCTTGGGCTATTGGGAGGACGGATGCATATCTACTGATCCTCGACAAGTTGCATACAACAGCAGGATGCAGTGCTATGATTGCGTGTTCGATACTCTTCTCGCCTTCGATGAAATGCTCGACGAGGCCTTGGCTGCCAAAAATGGTTAGGCTCAAGTCTTCCATAGGAATGTAGCATCCACTGTCCGCTGAAAGACTTACTATCATGTGCTATTCATACACTTTTCTTAGGCTCTGAGATGAGTATCGAATCGCTCAGGGCCAGCGCTTACAACCAGTCACTCTCTTCTTCGGATCCTTTATTCCACGTAACCTTATACGATTGGCTAGTTGGTCGGCAGTTAACGGACCAGCTTTTGGAGGTCAGTCGGCAGAGGACTGTATCTGAAACTTCTACATGATCAACATCAACTAATTACTCAAGTCTTGTTGTCTAGATTCGGACGCCATATATTGAACAATACCTTGCGCGAGAGCCTATGACCCATGCCCGATCAGAGTTACTATGGCAATATTACGCCCGAAATGGACACTATGCCCGTGCATCGGTTGTTCAGGCTAACCTCGCCCAGTCCACTGAGTACGCGTGTCTTATCAACAGTTAAAACTATGTTTTCATACAGAGACTGATAAGTCTTTATGCTTGTGCTGTGAATGACTGTGTGACAGGCTTCATCTGCCGTTACCTCAGCGGATAGAATACCTTACCTTGGCTGTGGCTAATGCCAAGTCTTCGGGTAGCTCGGCTTCTGTCTCTGTAGAGTTTGTGAACGATCTCGAAGAGAAAATGGAGGTCGCTCAGGTTCAGATTGAGATCCTTAGAGCGATCATGGCCCACCAAGATATTAACGAAGCCTTGAAGTCTGAGTTGGCCAACGAGTTGAACTCTAGCTTGCTCACTATCTCGGAAGTATGTTTATATCTGGTTCCCATGTTATCAGAGAAGAACTCTGACTGATCTACTTATTAAACGGATGCTTTGATCACAGCTGTACCTTAATTTTGCCGAACCGTACCGGTTGCTTGAATGCATCCTTCTCATTCTCCACACCTCTGATCATCGGGATCCGGCGCTTATTGTTCAGACTTGGGAAGGAATCTTCGAACAAAGTAATTTCTTCTCTTCTTCAGATGTGCACATCCTTTATGGGATGTCTGTTGATTGAAGTTTAATCTTATTTTTGATAGTTGCCGAGAACGCGGAAAACAAAATGGACGCCATCGCTAACGTGGTTACCCAGCTTGGACGACGCTTCTATCCTTCCGAAACAGCTTACCCGCTTGGTTCGTTAGGTGTTTTTCTTACCCTCTGTCATCTCAAAGGCGATTGATAAACTTACATTCTATCGCAACATGATATCTTGACTCAAAACAGAATTCTTGTGTCGCCGTCTAGAGACCTTGAGTTACGAAAAAGGCAACGTTTCCGGATGGGTCCATGGTATGCTGAGGGAGGCGGGTGTAGACTGGGAGCGAATTTTCGAAGTGTTCTACGCGATGTTTGAAGAGAAGGTGAGTCTTGATCCGCGACAACCTCTGTGATGAATATTTTCAACAGACATTCTCATTTGTCTGGCTCAACGTCTCAACAGTTGGCTCCATGGAACAATGAAGATACAGTTCTGTTCCTCTCGACCGACATCACGGCGCTTCTTACCGACTGGTCAGTGTCTCTTATTGATCGGGCTTGTTTTATCTTTCATTCTAAAAGTTGCCTTTTTGCCACCGATATCATTCGCAGGTTGGCCGACTGGCAACGATCTCAATCACCCTATAGCCAACGGCCTTCTTCTCGATTTCCGGTTCTTCTGGTGGAAGAATTTGTCACAAATTCATTGCTTCCTCTGTTCTCATCCCTTGACGAGTCGGACGAGAGGAAACAGTCTCTGAGAGGTATCAAAAAAGCCTTGATGGCTAGCATGTAGATCTCCAATATTCATCTTACGGAAGACGTTGTGTCTTTTTCTCCTTCCCGCTCCCGTTCTTCTGTTCTTAGTATGTTTGCCTGTTGCTCGGTTATTCAAAAGCATATTCGTTCCCTCCGCTCTGCCTTCAGGGCCAGCATACCCCAACACGGGAAGTCTACAGAGTCAGGCACGTCTCCCGCGTTGATAATCAACCCTACTAACGTTAGATGTTATTGTTATTGTTATTATTGTTGAATCATTTCTAACCAATTTGAAGTCTCATTCTTTCCGTATAATAAAATTGTCCGTTCGAGCTAACCATCCTTTTTGACCCAGCCACCATCTTTCTCCTCCTCCCTTCCTCTCTTCCTCCTCCTTCACCCCATCCTCTCTTATCATCCTCCATTATCTTTTCGGGTAAACGCTGGACGTGCCCATACTTCTTCACTCATTATCCTCTGCAGTACTCCCCACATTCTTTTTCGTCTCGATGGCTGCCCTTGTAACAGCATCTCCTCTTGCAGGTCAAGCCGCTGTACCAGCCGTAGGCGCCTCAGCTTGGGTTGATCCAGCTCTCCCGGCACCTGTGATCACTTCGACTGCTCCGGTCGTTCCGGCTGCTGCTGCTGCTGTCGCCCCTGCTGCCGTAGTGGCCCCTGCTGCCACAGCATGGGTGAACCCAGCTCCCGGAGCAAGTCCTGCGACCGCTGCTATCCCAGTTGTCCCAATCACACCCGTCACACCCGTTGCACCAGCTGTTCCTGCTGCTCCAGTCGCACCAGTCGCACCAGTCTCAAGCGTACCTGCCGCTGCCGTTGCCCCTGCTGCTGCCGTTGCCCCTGCTGCTGCCCCTGCTGTTGCTGTTGCTCCTGCCGTGGCTGCCGCTGCCGCTGGCCCTGCCGCTGCAGCAACGGCGGTGGATGCAACAATCAACTGGATAAGTCCGACCGGAGGAAGTTCAATTATCACGGGTGATAAAATTGATGTCTCATGGTGAGATTTTTGAGAATTATCGGGTTCCTTAAACTAGGTGTCATGGTTGCTGTTTGGTTTTCTCATCACCTCTCACTTTGCGTCATGATAGGTCATCGGCTACACCAGTTGCAAATCCCTGTTTCAAGCTTTGTGTCTCTGCAGATTCTTGTGGTTCTCCTATCTGGCCTGACATTGCAAATAATTCTGATGGGACCTACTCTGTAACTCTGTAAGTTCCTTATTATTCCGACGAAGCGGATCTGTCTGGTCAAATATGTACAGAGAACTGACCGGACATGTTATCTCGATGAGAATAGGACACCACCAACGATGGATTTGGACACGCCCTTCTATCTTGTCATGCGAGGGGACGATATGGCAAACCATCAGTCTCCCGCATTTACTCTTCTTAGTGAGTCCACAACAACACTTGCTTTGATGTCTGAATCACATCTGCTTGTCTAACACATATTCTGTCTTACGCGCGCATCTGCAAAGGTGGCTCGGACGCGCCTCTAGCTAGGAGTTCTACGAACTCACTTTCTTCTGCCGACGGAACTTCTGATTCGGAGCCTCAAACTGCTCTGTCAGACTCATCCTCAGTCGATGATCCTTTGGAAACGGACACATCCACAACCGAATCTTCTAGCACGCACGAACCTCTTGTCGTTACAAAAGGCACATCTTCTGAATCGACTGACAGGTCTAACTCGGAGTTGCACCAAGGGCCCGGTCCTAGTATGATATCTGTTCTTTCCGAAGCTCGACGAGCAACAGCATCAGGACCTCAATCTACGGGAACGTACCTTGGTAACGGCGGGCTCCGGACTCCATCGGGAAACACTTTGAAGGCAGCTTCAAAGCAAGGCGTGAACGGACCGGCTTTGGCGGCTTCATTGTTGCTGCTCGTAGCTTTTTGTGTGGGTGTTTTGATATTCCTCTTGAGAAAACGAAGGAGAAATGGGCGGAACACTTCTTCGGCAATCGCTTACACTGGTCAACCAACCACTGCCGCGGTCACCACTACACCGCTGGGAGCGGGGATGGCGGCTGCGGTGGGTGACGTGGAGAAAGGATCGGGCGTACCTGGGAGGTCGACAGGGAAGAAAGAACTATTTCTCAAATCAGACTATGAGGATCCATATCAATATTCAGACAAGTTTGATTCGTCTTCTCTTCTTGATAACCACCTATACGGATATACTGTTCCTGTCCTCGCACGAAACTCCAGTGCCTCGCGAGATCGAACTCGACAAGCAAGGGATTACGTTCATCCAGAAGCGTTCGAAGGAGCTCGATATTACCCTTTCCAAAGCCAGAGTTCTAAATCCGGATCGAGAAGGAATCTCCGCCCGATCTCTTCTTTCTCGTCCGCGCGCTCCACACCGGAGCAGTATCATCAACAGTACTACAGGGACGAACCCCGATCGCAGTTGAATCGGGCGATCCCTTCGTATCACACTGTAGATGAGAGTCCCGCTCTAACTCCAGAAATCCCTCCGGCGGTATATCAAGCCCACCCTCGGCCTACGTCCGAACCATCTTATCCGTCGCGTTTCCATTCTTCCCCCGTCTCTCGCCCTCTGTCTGATCGGTCATTCGACAATAGGTCATCTCGGTCGTCGGACATTGATTTCACGCCCCAGATACTCTCAACACCATTCTTGCCGAGATTGAAAAGAGTTCCGTATAGATCAAACATGGGTCTCGAACGGCGATCAAGCGGCGTTAGTGAAAGCAGTTTGGCCAGTTCTTACAAATCCTCCATCGCCTTTAGTAGATCCAATTGGCCTGGGGGTAGGTATGCGGATGAAGGAAATGACGAAACAAGATACGGAGAAGGAGATAGGAGGAGGGTGGAAGAGTTTGGAACTATGGATGAGGGAAGGTATAACATCAGAAGAGGAAGAGTGGAAGACAAGTCGATGAGGTCTCTATACCGGGACCTCCATCGGACTCTGCAGATGAACCCTTGAGAGCCTTAGCTTTTGAGACGCATTTTTTTTCGTGATGGAAGCTGGTCCTATAATTAGTGTCGTTTGATATAGACTTTTCTCCTCTCTGCTTCAATTACATCTATACAACAAAAGAACAGGAGGAGTATAGAGATTGTGATGACAGTGAGAGATAGAGGCATGTAACTCGTCGCAATGCGACTTCATTCGAATTTCTTGTAGCTAAACGATTCGACGAACAAAATCGAAAAAGAAAGATTAAGAAACACTCTGTTGACACTCAAAGGGTAGGAAGAGACGACGTACAAGATAATAGCATCCACGTATTCCTCTCCTAGTCCATCTGCTTTTTTAAGTAGACCTGCTTCTGGAACTTTGAATGACATTCATACGTTGTCAGCTTCTTTTTCCATGATTGAGGACGCAGATATTGAGAGATAAATAAGCAAGAAAAGAACACATACTCAGGCCTGCTCTGGTGAATCCTAGAGTATCCCATATCCTGATGGATGCAGAATTGTCTAAGATGGAATCCATAGATGGGCGGATTAGTTTGATCAACACGATGAACAGATCTATCCGTTACGAAGGACTCACTTGTATAGACAAGGTTAAAAACCGAGGCTCGATAACCTAACGAAGAGCCGCGCACATATATACATATACACACAAAGAAATCAGAGCTGTTAGTCAGACTTGTGAGACTTGAAAGAACATAAAGATATCAGGGAAAGGAAGTGGTACCCAATTTGGGAGCGTAGATCAAGTAGGATCGCCCAAGAGTTAATCCGACTCGAAGTCCGCGCTGGTTCTGATTGACCATGAAACCCGCATTGCAGTTCTGAGAGAGGAACGATCCAACATGCGGAATGGAACATGATCTTTTGTCAGATGAAAAAAAAAACGGGAGACACAAGAGAAAATTGATAGACGGACGTGTGAAGATCTGCCAGGGTAGTTAGGTTTGATCTAGAAGATCATATAGCATCGGATTCAGTACATACGTATCAAACGATCTTGTCCAACATCAAGAAATCATGCTCAAATTGAGACGCACATAATAGAATCCTCCTAAACAACTCTCCCAGCTTCGACCGGCTCTGACTTCGTTAATCGAGAGTCCTTCCCATCCATCGCCTTTAATTTCTGCTCCGTCCTCACCCTTGCCTGGATCTTCGTCCGTTCCGACGACGATACCGATGATGACGACTCCGGCGGAATAATAATAATTCAGGAAGTCTTGAAGACTTTGTTCTCCTCGATGAGGGTAGGTCGATCCTCCTGAGTACAAATATACACCAGAGTGATATTCATATATAGATCCATAAGGAAGTAGGAAAAAACTGGAGAAGATCACGCACGCTCAATCTCTACAGCAAAGATCTGCCACATCACTTGGCGGAGCTCCTCCGGTGTCTGCTCTATCGTCAATGGGAAGGTGAGAAGGGCCTTTTGCGAAGGGAGACCATAGGAAAGAATAGGCAACGGCTCGGCCGTATCCAGCCTTTGAGGTGTCTCTATATTTCCATATGCCATGGTATATCTGTAGGTGAGTGATCAAAGGACTAAGCGCAAGTTGGGCGAAAGTGGCAGCCTGATAGAAAGACTGTAGGCCGCGGCTCTGATCAGTTTCGACTGCGCACATTCCAACCACCTCAGAGCAGGTATGTGTTCCTGTACTTCGAACGAGGAGTAGTGAGCATGTATCAACGCGTGTGGTGAAGGCGATAGAATGTGCGCTGAGCGCATGGAGAATAAGAGTTGATCGTCAGATGAGTCGCTATCTCTTTTATGGCTGTTGGTATGTTCAATCCTCAAACCACAACTCACGATCACGTTCTTACAGCCAAATGTGAAAAAGTCTGTCTCCTCTGTATCTTTCTCTCTATCGTACCGATACATGCTGAGATTCGCACAGACATGTTCCATAGTAGAGCATGTACAATCTTCACTCCATGCGCTTGATCATCCACTCAAAAAGGCTCACCCACACACTCACCCACACGATATACCCGTACGCGACGTGATCATCTGCTTACCTAAGCGCTTCGTGAATCCAGTCGCGACCCCTCGCGTTGTTTACATGATCACGTAAGCCGCGTCTCATCTCGCCTCCTCCTTTCTACTCTAATCATGATTTCAACCTTTAACCTTCAACCCTCACTTCGACTCGTCTTTACCTCTCTCTCGTCTTCTCTTCTCTCTCTTTCTTCTCGCTTGGATCTATCCGCCAACAGTCACTCCCTTGCCTGACAGTCTTTTCTCTGAATTTACTCCGGTATCTCGGATCTTTCTCTTTTAATTTCTACAGGTCTCTCTTTCCTCCGCCTCTTAACGTAAGTTTCCTCTTTTTGCGAATCTTATCTCCATCTGTATCTTTCCAGCCGATGGGGCGCATTCGATTCTCTCTCTCTCTCTCTCTCTCTTGTATGCCTTGCGGAAAACTTCCAGGGTGTAGATCTACAAAAATAAGAAGAATAGAAGGACAGAAGGAAAGGGTTAGAAAAGGGAGACTGAGGCGACTTCAAAGAGAAGGCGGAAAATCAGCGAGTCGGGTTGGAAAAAATAACAACAAAGTTTCGGCCTCCCAAGGCTCTCGATCTCAGTTGATTTGCTGGAGTTTTCAACTATAGAGATCAAACAGAAACCACAACAGGTTTCGTTCAAGGATTCTCTTGTCGGAAACCAAAGCGTATCTCTATGATTCGAAGCAGAGACGGAAGAGGAGAAGGAGCGGGCTGCTTCGATCACTCAACATTTTCTCAAGTCTCCACCGTCATCATCGTGAAGATTCTCCTTGACTTTACGACTCACCTCCCTTGTTGATTGGTTTCTCTCATCTTCTACGCTTTCTTTCCCCTCTCTTTCTCTACCCACTGTATTAACCTTTATGTTTCTCATCAACAGATCGTCCCTCCCAGCGTCGTCCGAACTGGAAAAGAAAAACGTTAAAACTTACCTGACACCCAATCGACTACTCATAATGATTCCCAGATTTACCCTCGCTCTCGCCGCTCTGTCTGCTGTCGTTTCGGCTCAGTCATCTTTGGTTCGTCATAATTATCATACTACTTTTCTTTTTCTTTCCGTTTCCTTGATAAAGAGATTGTTTCCTTGTCTAAAGTACTGTAACTGCGAATCATCTACGTCTTTCCAGGTCTCCTCCGCCAAAGCTTCTGCTTCTGCTTCTGCCACCGGTTCGGTCTCGATTCCCTCTTCAGCCTCTGTCGACTGCAAGGCTTTCTTGACCGACCTCGACTCTGACACCGTACTCTCGAGCTGTGTGACCCCTCTGTTGACAATCACCAATGCTGCGGCGACGTCGACCAACTCGACTAGCCTCACCTCTTCTCTTACGAAACTCTGCTCGGCCAATGGATGCTCCGAGACGTTCATCCGAACCAAGCTATCCTACTTCTACGGAAATTGTTCCGCTGAGCTCACCGCCGGCACCGATGACACAATCCGAAACCTGTACGACTTGTTGTATGTGGTGGAACCATTGAGGACCGTGGTCTGCACTAAGGATGACAACACAAACAAGTACTGTGTCACGGCATTGGGTGCAAACACGACGACCGCTTCCACTGTCAGCCAGAACGCTACTGTTGTTGTCACCAATGGCACCGTCTTAAACACCGCCGTTATTCAGTCTGAAGTTGCCTACAACGCTGCCTATCTCTCAGTAAACTCTCTCTCGTCTTCTTCCTCTTCCGGATCCGCACTCTCCACTCGAGCTTCTAAGCGAGCTTCTACTACTAAATTGACCGATGTCTCCTCTGCCATCTACCCCAACGCGACCACCTACAAGAACACTGATCTCCCGTATCTGTTCATTCAACCCACCGACCCTGCCTCCATCCTCTGCTCGTCTTGTGCCAAGGGTGTATTCACTGCCTACGCAGCTTACGAGTCCAAGATGCCCTACGCTTTGGGTCTCTCTTCATCCGCTATCCTCGGCGGACAAGGAGCTTTGTGGCAGGCGGCGATCGATACATGTGGTTCGACTTGGGTGGCCGGAATTACGAACGCTGCTAACGTGCAGAGCAGTACGAGTGACTCCGGGTCTTCTGGCTCGCTTAGTGGGGCTAGCAGATCTGTTGGTGTTGGCGCTTGGTCAATTGGAGCGTTGGCTGCTATCGTCGCAACTCTTACTTTGGTCTGAGCGATAATTGCCCTTTCTCTTTCACCTCCTCTTCTTTAAATCTCATGACCCGTTTTGTTTCGTCTCTATAGCATGTAAACAAGAACGTCGATTCCTGCCCTCGTACTGTGTGCGTGTGTGAATCAGTACATATACCTTCGTCTCTTACCTTTTCTCTCTTCTTCTCGTAGTGTCTTCTTCCCTTTCTCTCTCATCATCTCTCTTTTCTACACAAACTCTTTTGATCCTGATCATCCATTGCCGACCGTTTCAGTCCATCTGATACGTCACCCATAGCTCATTCACTCTCTTTCAGCCTCAAAAAACGCCTTCATCAGTACTTATACCCTCTGACGATCCACCTTCGTCTCTTTTTCTTCTCTTTCATCAACTCGTTGAATATTTTGCTCTACTTCTCTCTCCATTCTGTTCTCCTTTCCTTCTTAACCTTCTGAGTATTGGAAAATCAAGATTTTCCGTTCGATACAGAAACACATGTCTGATAACCTGTTTCCTCCCTCTTTTATCAGCTAGCTTGATCCATGTATGTCTTGACCACATGCGGCTCCTACTCGAAAAGGATGATCAGAGCAATTTTTTCAATCAACCGAGGCAGCCATCCTCTCTCAAGTAGACCCTTTCTAAGCCATGGGTATCGAGTCTGATGAAGACCACTGACAAGTTCTGGTGCTCTGACCAAGGCAGCCTCACTTGTGCGGCCGCATTCTGACACAAGGCTGTTCGGTTGTACGCGTACGTTTCGAGCGTGGGCGTAGACCGAAAGACTTCGATCGATGCAAGCTAACTCGATCCACCAAGTCTTGAAATTATTCCTCTGTCTCCGTTTCGTTTCTCCCTCGCAGCTCTGATCTGTTGATCATCCTGAGATGTTCATCTCACCTTTACGGCCAAGTAGGAACTAAATCGTCTCGATTGGGACAGGGTAAGTGAAAGCGGAGCTTAGGATAACTCTAATGTGCGTGGTGGACGTTTACGCAAGGTAGTCAAGGCACAATATGAATCACCATGGAATGCGTTTATCTAGGGAAAGGCACGATAAAAATTGTAGTATACAGTAAGGAGAAGTGTCTTGGTGGAAGTTAAATAACACAAAATTCTAAGATATCAAAACAGGATCTCAAGCTACAACAGCCTTCGCTCAAATCTTCGCCCTATCTGCCGACAAGATGGTCTTTTCGTCATCAAACGAAGACCCGGATCGTCTCAGTAAGAAGACTGGGTGAGCTATGTTCAAGCAAGCTAGCGACGAGATCTGTAAAATAACCAGAGTTGTTTAGTGAGAATATGATCAACTATCACTGAGAACCGGGTAGGAGATGTTCTGAGAACGTACAATCATAGCCCCATCGAGGACGTCGAAGAGTAACTGGTTGTTAATGATTGGCCCATTCCATCCGTCGAGGAGCTCAATGGCTAAAGAGAGAAGAGATAGACTTGTAAGCATCCAGACGAGACAGAAATGGCTAGAAGATGGCGACACACGGCTTACTTCGGTAGATTGACCTATATGATCAAGTTTTAAGAGAATGGAATGAAGTAAAAGACAAATCAACAAGTCAGTAGTCGGATAAAACCAGGGCGAAGAGATGCAGAGCCAGGACAAGAACACATACCTGATAAAGATGAACAAGGTTACCCCACCCACTCCCATCAGCTGGTATCGCGTCCGCTTATCCTCCATACTTCCTCGGGTAGCGCAGGACGATGATGCCAGCCGGTTCTCCTCGGCCTGTCGCCGCGCGTTCTCTCTTGTTTTCCTCGTCATCCATGAGAACGGCGAGATCTGGGTCGTCGGCCGATCGTAGATGTACCGGTAGGAAAACTCGAGGAGGAGGTATGTGTAAGCTACCATGACGACTGACATAAGCAAGACGACAAGGACAAACTGATGGTTAGCATATAATTTACATAGGCATATGCAGTCAAATGAACGTAGACTCACCCATCTGGAAGATGACACCGCCAACCATGATTCGAGCCTAAAGAGATCCAAGAAAAATAAACCAGTTTAGCCTCAGTCACTCGGAAAAGAGGAGGCAAAGCTATAACGAACTCCTTCGTTGGCCTGAGCATTGGTGTTTGAAGAAGCGGCGATTCCTCCTCCGATGGCTTGAATTACGAGCTTGAGTGGTTAAGCCAAAAGATGGTCGAACTGTTATTATCAAGCGCATAGAATATGATGGAAAGAAGAGGAAGAGGCTGCGCTACTAACAGAGGTAAGATCTCCAGAGACTATCAAATTGAATAGAACACATATAAGAATCAGTGAGATATGTATGGATTGTGGTTGAATCGGATGAAGTGGACGTACGGAACATAATTGTGTACGTCTTTGGGTGCAGCCTACAGTACTGGTACCCACATCTGGAGATAACTACTCCAAGGATGACATAACATCCAGCGACGATGAAAGCTGGCGCGAAAATGAGCATACAGATTCTAAGATATGATACAGTAGAGAAGTTTGGTGATCAGTCATAAGCTTGGAAATACATGCGCAGAACTTGAGAAAAAGACACACTGTGCAAGGAAACCGCCATCTGTACTAGCCCAATAACCACCAAAGGTAGGATCCCATTTAGTCGTCGAGGCCGAGGCAAGCCTGCTAGCCCAACCACCCATCTCGATGAACCCTCCCAGAGAGACGGTATAAAGCAAGAACCAGTATCGAGATCGGATAGCTTGGTACAGATGAATGGCTAGTGGAGTGACAAGACGCAAGCAAATCTCAGTCTAGGTTCATGAAGAGCGAAAAGATATCATGGGGAATATCTGTCTTACAACTGAGAAGTCCAAACAGGACAGTAAATACAACCGCGGACGACATATGTATGTTGTAGTTGTAGTTCGCATCTTTTGTTACGAGAAAGAAGTACGATGCAACTCTATATTCAGAAACCACAGGAGGAGAGAAAGAGCAAGAGATCGAAGACTCACACTCGATCTGTCCACTGACCAGGTTGGGCGAGTTAACCACCGGGTTAACAATCCCAGCGATTGTATCGTTTTGCAAGGAGAAAGACATGCTGATAAAGTTTTGTTCCTGCTAGATGTGATGCAGAGAGATTAAATCTTGACAACAGATTGTTGATATGAACAAGAAGAAGAAAAGGCATGTATCCAGGTAGCCAAGCTACTTCTTATAAGCTTCAGCTTACTCTGCATAACGATCCATCAAGCCTCGGGCATGATGGACGAGACCGTTCTGAAAAAAAGAGAGAGGGTCGGCCAAAGCAATGAAACCTCGGCCTAGTGGTATCGAGAACGCCGAGGAAACGGTACACTTCGATCGAAAACATCGATGACGTTTCTTCCGAGCGCAGTGCTGAGCCCGGCCAGTGAATACCACGGATCTTAAGTAATCCCAGCTCGGCCAGAGTTGCCCGACCGGCTGATCAGGATTGGATCGCCTTAGTTCAGTCTGGAAATATGAATCGGTAAGTTGTAAGAGAACATCGAGAGGGAGAGATCATTGAGAAGACTAACAGAATGAAGAGAGAAATAAAGAAAGAATGCATCCTTGGAGACAACTCCTCTTCTTCTACATCTTTTGAACTCGGTTCCAATCAAGTCATACATATCCTCCAATCCAGCTATGGTTGATCTTCCTCCTGTACAACAAGTTTGGTTACAAACCATGCGTGGTGATCACATAAAGTCCATCAGACTCAACACCCAAGCCCCCATACCGGCTTTTGAGCCAGGGCACGTCCTTGTTGGAGTTCGCGCGGTAACATTGAACCCTTTGGGAGTCAGGACGATGTCTCAAATTTCCTCGTTCGCCAGAAAGCTCTCAAGTACGGTTTATATCTTCGAATGATTGAAAGTACACGTTAAATCTTGTGCTTACTTACACTCTCCTCCTTTGAGCAGCCTGACTTGAGAATGATCTTTGCAGAGATATCGTTAGTCCGAACGACTCTGAATATCAGGTTGGTGACGAAGTTTTTGGAGGTAAGGCCCTCTTCTATATAATCACTATACGAAGATAGGTCAGACAACTGAGAGTCTCAAACAAACGCGTTCCATATTCTTCTAGTGGAAGTCTCGTGGGACAGACGAGGTACGACTCTACACTTCTCCATCTGGTAACGCGATATACCTTCTTATGGCCGGTTTCCTCGTTTTCTGTGGTACCCTGATGTTTGTCTCGAAAGGTCATTGACTACTAGAAAATCGATTTATATCCGTACTTCAACAAGAACTACACATCGGAGCCGTTCGACGCAATTTACGATGTGACCGGGAACATCCTCACCTTCTTTTCTCTCTTAGCTCCGGTACTGAAATCGAAAGGCTTACTTTGACTATCAATATGGGCATTCGGAAGGGTCTGGACAAAAGATAAATTTGTTGTCTATCTTGTTCAACATTAGACTCCGTCCGGTTTGGTCAGAAGGGGTCGACAGAAAGCGGATGTTCAGAACCACAAAGTCCAGCCAGGCCAATCTGGATGCGCTAGCAAAGCTTGCTCTCGAAGGTTCATCTCAAACTCTCTCTACTCTTTCAAGACATGCTTTTCTTATAGACGAATTTCTCGATTTGAAGCTGATATATCCTTTCTTTTGTCTTTGACTGATAAGTAACTTTCAGGTGAATATAACTCCACTTATAGTTTCGATCAGTCAGGTCTCTTTGCAACTTTCGACCGAATGAAATCCAAGAAAGCTTGTGGAAAGATCATCGTACATGTCCTTTGAAGCGATCTCTCCCTCCTTTCTCTCTCTCTTTCTTTTTTCTTCTTCTCCCTTTGTTCGTATGTTTTATCTATCATCCTTTGTTGCCGTCTGATACATATATGTGCAATTAGCCATGATAAGCAGATTTAAGTATGTTTAACTCGTCGCATTTGTATGCGCATTTATTTTATAGAAAACCTCTGGTTGATAGTATACATGTGTGGATGTATTCACAGTAGAGAAGCGGTTCTGGACTAACTGAACGGGGTGAACCGGGCCGATAGCCGGTTCATCCTGCTTCAGCTCTTATTTGATGGGATTTTCGTCTGGGTGTTCACATCCACATTCCATCATTCTCATAGAATCAGATACATCATGCTCACTGGTCAGCACCCTCGTCACTTTATCCGAAACGTACGAAACGTTTCTTTGATCCGATACTAATTTTGACAACCGATCACTCGTTCGAATGTTTTTGTACACAACCAAAATCGCACGGGGACCTCGATTATAGGCCTTCAACATATCAATCTCACTGTGTACATCTCCCCTTTTATCTCTCGTCCTCGATTACCTCTACGTCTATGAGAAAGCTAAATGATAAGTAAATACTGATTGGTCCATGGGGCATTTCTAGCGGACGTTCGGATTGGAAGGATCTTGACCCACTAGAGATGGCTGATAAACTCTATGGCGAAGTCATTGGACTAAGTAAGGTCTCTTCTGAACATATTTCTTGCGTTCATTATCGACTGATTTGGCTTAAACTCGTGGACCTGAATAAATGGATGACGGTGCTGAAGAACAAGACGATGTTCCTGCCAACATGGTTGGAAAACTTCGTTGGTTCGCACTCGGAACATCGGGTCAACAGGTAGGAGGTTCAAACTGCACTCTGCAAGAACCAATACTCTTGTACTTCCCTCATCCTCACTCTCGCCTTCTCTGTGTCATACGGCCAATCTAGATCCACATCTCTTTGGAGTTTGCATCATCCAAGGATACATTCGAAATCCGATCTTCCGGCCGACAACACCCTTGCTTCGTCCTTCCATGCACTGATCTCGCTGTACTGGCTGAAAGACTGGACGCCTTCGCCTCTTCAGGTCATCCTGCTGCCTGCTCGGCCGTGACTCGAGATCAATCACCCATGTTGACCATCACTAATGAAAACTCGGAAGGACAGGTGGTGTTCGGAAGTCGGAAGGGAGACAGGTTCTTCGTAAGAGATTTTGCGGGAAACAGGTTGGAGTTCGCGGGAATTTAAGGATGATCCTGTTTAAGATTATTCGCTCGTAGCTATCTTTTCTTGCCAAAATTCACAGTAGAGAAATCTCATCTATAGGGAGAACAGTGTACATATACATATAGTGATCGACATAGATAGATAAGGGGACAACAAGAAGATGCAATAAATAGAATAACAAGAGAAGTAAACAAGATGAAAAGAGCTACAAAAACAACAAGGGTAAAGTTTCTCTTTCCATACAGATAGCTCATCGACTTTTGCTTCTGACATGACCCCTCGGTCCTCCACTCATTAGTTCATCCAGACTATTCAGATTCAAACCCATGTCTCCCCAAGCTTGACTTCCTATTCCGCTGCTCACTCTTTCATCTGATTCAGCGGACGGGCCGACCCAGGCCGAGTATGCATCAGAGTCGAGTTTACGTCTGGCTTGCTCTTTTTCTACCCGATCAGAACGAGCGCCTGCCAAAGGAATACCATTCTGACCATAAGGAGTCCAACTCGGACTGCCAGAAGTGGCAGATGAAAAATAACATGACGACGAGTTGGACGGTATCGACAAACATGGGGGTGAACTGGGAGATAATGGAGGATGATTGGACCGCGAGCCATTTGGTGAACTACTCTGATGATTCGAGTGATTAGGATGGACCAGTCTGCCAGAAAACCCGGTGGCTCGATGATGGAAGGGAGACTGATCCCACGTGATCAATGCTGAGTTTTTTAACCGTTCAGGCACCGGTGCCTGTGCAGGGGCTGTCCGGAGAAACTCACTAGCTGAGCCAACGAAGGATGTCCTTGCCACAGGGCGACCACCTGGTCTAGTTGAGCGTGGTAGAGTCGATGTGGTAGGTGTTGTTGGTGCTGTTACTTTCGGTGGTGGTACGGTATTGATGCCGGTGAGAGACGAAGCTGAGGAACACGACGTGGACAAGGTATGCGACACCGAGGACGACTGAGTCAAGGAGGAGGAGAACGAAGTAGAGGACGAGTCTGAAGCGAACCGACGGAAGCCAGGACGCTTTCGAGGCTCAAGAGACACAGGGGTGGACTTGTGCGTACAGAGCGAGATACCTATGTCCGAAGGGTAAGTCGAAAGTATGATTGAATTCAAAACTTTTCAAAGACAGAGAGAGGACAGACGGTATCCTGCTCGATACAACAAACCATCAGAGCTTACCTGATGAGGATTGACTTGAAACGGTCTTTGTAGGAGATACAGAGGGATCTATTGAAGATACTATCAACATCCGGTCTCTTCTCAAAGTGAATAAAGTGGTGGTGAACGAACCCATTATCGTGAAGAAAAGGAAAAAAAAGGAATTTTTCAGAATAGACTTTGTTTTTAATTTTCAATGTCTAATTATCTACACTCTCGAACAGAGATCTGTAGAACAGGATTTCTCGGTTTTTGAGGGCTGCAACAAGAGAGAGGGGCAAATACAAGAACCAGATGTTCACGTTATGGTCGTGATAGTGGTCGTAGATGTACACCAAGGAGGCGAGGCATTCAGATCATACAAGAAACTCCTTTTATCTTTGAGTTCCCTCCTCCTCAACACGCGTTCTCGGCGATATAATTTAATATGTGAGAATATATGAAACGATACGGACAGCCGTGTTTATCGTACCTGACCTCGCCATTAGAAGGCGAAGCAATATGCATCAGATTCCTCAATTTTAGACCGCGCATTTACGCGCATATACGCGCAAGATCGATTGATGGCGGACGATCGAACTGTAACCATCACATCTTTCATTAAACACTCTGATCTTTCTTATTATCTAATCTGATTGTCATAAATACATGTTGCTGTGTTCACTTTTGCGTTTAACTCAGTATTGATATTATACCTTGTAAGCTATCATTGGACATTGTAGTTCGGACTCTGTGCTACTCTATTTGTATATGTCGTCTATCCATTCCCGCATTCAAACCAACGGAAAGCCTATCGTTACCACTCAAGCGGGTAGCTATGACGAATCAGGCTATCCGCTTTTGAACTTCGTTCCCTTCCTTCCTTACCCGCCTCAAGTGGACTGTATAAGAGAAAATCTATCTCCTCAACACAAGAGATCCCTTTTTCGATATTCATCGTCCCTTGTCTACTAACACTTCATTCTTGAGTTTTTTTCTTTTCAACAGGATTCCTTCTCCTTTCTGGCTGGTTCCACTTAGATACATTATTTCCACGCTCCTTCGAATCTTATCCCCATCCCTACCCTATCAGCACAAACCTTCGCTATGAGAAACCCAGTCTTTTTGGTCTGTTACGTTTCTTTGAGTACGTTCATTCAATTGGGGGTTTGGGCTGCTCCCAGCTCCCATATGGTCCCAGCCGTTACTCGATGCGGTACAACTCATTCTAATACGGCCGATATCGATGAGGCTGTGTAAGCATCCAAGCTATCATTCTCCCTCTTGCAATTAACTAACTTATTCGTTCTTTTCGAATCTGTAGAGAAGCAAGAGTGAAAGAAATTGAACGCTTCCGTACAATTTCCAGGCCAGTTTTACCACGATCAACGACAACCATTGACGTGTACTTCCATGTGATTTCTGAGTCTACCGGTTCGTTTTCTTTAAACCCTTTGTCAACCACAGAATGAAGTCGTATCGTGTCATGTTGTATTGAGTGGTTGACTCCTTCGTTCTCTTTGTTAGATTTATCTGGAGGCTACCTCACCTCGGAAATGGTCAACAATCAGATAGATGTCCTCAATGAAGATTACGCATCATCCAACTTTGGGTTCTCTTTAGGTATGAGTCAGATATAGACTTCTCGGTTGATCCGGCCAAAGCTTAAATATAGACCTCTTTCCTGTTGTCTCTATACAACTCTGCGCCCAAACTAGTATCGACTGATTGGACGGTCAATTCTGACTGGTTCAATAACGTTGGACCTGAGACGTAAGCCCTGGATATTTATTAACTAACATATTTTGAACTCTGCTGACCGCTTGGTCTTCGGCATCCAGCACTCAGCAAACGGAGATGAAAGCTGCACTCCGCAAAGGCGGACCATCATCGTTAAACCTGTATACCTCTGGATTCAAAATCGGAAGCGGAAAGGGCCTATTGGGATATGCAACTTTCCCCTCTACATACGCGAGCGCACCTCAAGACGATGGTGTTGTTGTTCTCTTCAGTTCTTTGCCAGGCGGAGTAAGTTCCTCCTTGATTCTGATTGACATATGCTGCTATACGGACGAATGATCTGAGCCCCATTATATTGTGTTTTTCACAGTCTACAACGAACTACAATTTGGGTAGAACGGCTGTGCACGAGGTTTGTTTTTGCTTTGTACTTCTCTCATATTAACTACAGTCGGGCAAGCCTTTTTTGACAATGGGTTATCCCGTATCTCATTTAGGTTGGACACTGGCTTGGATTGTATCAGTGCGTCAGATTCCTTTGCTTTTATTTCCCCTTTTCACTTTCCGCGACCCTAAACTCGTACCTAAAAATTTCTCGTTGACTATTGCAGTACCTTCCAAGGCGGCTGCTCTGGTGATGGAGACTTTGTGTCAGACACTCCATCAGAGGGGGTTCCTACGCAAGGATGCCCTGTAGGAAAGAGTACTTGTCCAGGAAATCAAGGCGATCTGATCACTAACGTTCGTTTATTTCTCTAATCTTATCTTTCATGCGAAGAATTACTGGACGTAGAACTGACTAATGAATCGTGAAATCCACACAGTTCATGGATTACAGCTACGATTCATGTATGACGGGATTCACTCCTGGCCAAGGGGTGCGCATGGACGCTCAGGTCGGACTCTACCGTGGTTTATAGATAGGGTTTTCTTAGTCTTCTCTTCTTTTGTTCGATATGTTTCTTATTGCTGAGTTCGTGCTGGACACGATATTCGATTTCTCATCTATTCACTGTATCACTATAGTATTCTTTTCATGTAGCATATCGCGATTCCATCAATCTTTATTCCTAATAAGTGATTTTGATAACAGAACATTGTCCACAAGAACAAGAAAACAACAACCACTATTCCATACATAGACAAAGCGAATGATACAGTGTCAAGCAAGCCAGGCGAATTTGGAGGTCACTATTTAAGCACTAGCATCCTCAAGAACCTGTCTGGAGTTCTCCTTAGACTCCTCCGACGTGTTGGGGTTTGAAAGGTTGGCTTTATGACCACTTTAAGTAGAGAAGATTGGAATGAAAGAGGTTCAATTATTAGGAATAATGTCAATTTCAAGAAAAGTAGATTTAGACATAGGTGTAGAAAAGGAGAAAGACGGACCCAAGGACGTTGCCCTGGTTAGCCCCCTCGGAGGAACCAGTAGAAGATTGGGAAGTGGGCTCGGCCGATCCGTCAAGAACCTGCTGGGCGTGCTCCTGAGAATGGATAGGTGTGTTTAATTCGAGATCGTGTTTCATCAGAAAGATAGGTAAAAATACAAACCTTAGCCTCATCGGAAGTGTTGGGGTTGGACAAGGTAGCCTTGTATCCTCCAAGAACTTGAGCTTCGGACATATTGATGTGTAAGGTTGAAAGGTTGGAGTGTTTCGTTGGTCTGGGACAAGTTTATGTGAAGAGAAGTGGAAATCGAGATGATGTAAATGAAAGCAGAGAAAGGCCATTTGCATCCCTTCTTATATAGACTTTTCGTCAAGAACTTGAAAGCGATCAGGCCTGTCATCGCCATCATGAACAAAGAACAGGGCTATCAAGATCGGGGTTTGATGTTCGACGTGACGTGATATGATGGAGTAGAACGATTAGCGCACATATGCAGGAGATTGGCTTGTGAGATCGGGTTGATCTAAGCCATCAGTTGGTATAGACGATCATGAGTAAGTGATGTAATTCGGGTCAGGCGATATGAAATCAAAGATAATCAGGCAGGATCGATCCAAAACAATGGAGAGAGTAGATGATCACAGATCATCCGATGAATGGTTTCCATCTGTCAATTTATCGAGATCGGGAAGGAAGAGATGGCGAAAAGACAAAAAAAAAGCAGGCGCGTCTGGTTTTTATATGATCAGAAATATGTATTATCGATCGCTTCTTCTCTCCGATGCATCACAATGAAGGGTTCATTGGTGCAATTTCGCACACAAAAACTTCCATCTAATCTTGTACATTTATGACGAAGTCCAGTCCAATCCCTTGTAGCCAGCATCCGCATCCCATTCCCATTCTCTGAATGTCTTGATTGTGAGCGCGCCCCAGTCTGCATCCTATAGTTCGTCAGTCAGATCGAGTCGAGAACATGATCAGTACACAGTTTACAGACGGAGAACGAAATTGTTTCAGGACTGACATCCTCTGCCTCTACAAATTTTATAAGGCCTAGGTTTTTTTCCTTAATTTTTGAGAAACATATTGCCTAACACTATGAGAGACTGCACATCCAAAGACGATTTGCCGTATTGAGGCAGGAGACGTACGTGAATAAACCCTTCCCTGCAAGCCAGCAAGATCTGTTCCTTTAATGGTGCATAAAAACCCCGAACGGAAAGAATTAGTACCGGCCGGTCGAGATGAATCCCGAGTTGAGACCATGTTGTCATCTCCATCGCCTATCAGTCAAGGAGAAAATTGAAAAGCCGAAGTCAGCCCAAAAACATAGCGTGGGTGTAAGGGAAGATGTAGTGATCTACCTCTTCAAACGTTCCGAATCCTCCTGGCAAGACGACGAATCCACCCGTCGCTAATTTAGCCATCAACGTCTTCCTCTGCGCTCGATAACGAAGAGAGAAAAGCCATGTTGTATGAGGGGTCAACAGATGTTCATATAAATGGATGTCATAGATGGTGCTCACCTCGTGCATTCCGCCGACAACAGAGGTCTTCCCACCCTTCAGCTGACCTGTTCGACCTGATGATTCATCTTTGCCCGTCAAGGTTGACACACCCTGCTCACCCGGGCCCAGAAAAGCTTTAGGGATGATTCCGTGAACTTCTCCACCCGCTTCAACTGCAGAAGTAGCAGTTAGCCCCATCAGTCCAGACGTTCCTCCTCCATAAATTAGAGGGATGTTTGCTTCGGCCAAGGCCTTGCCAACAGCTATTTCGAGAGAACCGAAAATAGGTAAGCCCAGAAGACTATCCGCATGAAGAGCCTTCTATACACATACATCTAGCTGCAGCTCTATACGCCTCGTTGTTGCCGTTGGATGAGCCACAACTATCATTAGATATGATCGAGTGATAGCAATGAGAACGAAGAGAATCAGCACGTGATTACTTCTCTCATTGCCGAAACACGTTCGATCCTTGACTCACAATACACATAGAGAGCCGATCGGTTCCTTCATTCTGGATTCAATGAAATAGAGTTAAGTGCACAAAGAAAGAAGGATGCGTGAGACAAAGAAGTTGGAAGGATGATAGAGGTTAAAAGACGAAGAAACTAAGAGATAGGTAAAAAGGGTCGAAGGCTAAAGAATGGATCAACAAGCAGTATAAGTGCTATTAATGACTCGATCGACCGTTTGTGAAGTTCGCGATTCGACATTTCTTCCTACGTACAACTGTTCATTTATCTCAAATATGGCATACGTCCCTCTTAAAGCACTGATTGTGGGTGCTAACAGAGGCCTTGGTCTTGCCCTTACGAAGGAGCTTCACAAGAGGGGGACCACCGTGTATGTGGTCCACTTGACATTCACCCTCAACACGCTTTCATTACTTCCACTCATGACTGATCGAATCCGCTCCAACTTTGGGCTGTATCAGATACGCAACAACTAGATCTCCAGCTAAAGAGGGGACTTTTCCCGATGGTGTTCATGTCATTGAAGGAATCGATGTAGGCGAGCCTGATGCGGGTAAAACACTAGTCGAAAAACTTGGAGGTGCGAAGTTGGACCTCACGGTCATCGTCGCCGGTCTACTCAAAGAAGAAGTAAGGATATGAATCAGCCGATCGATCAGACCTCATGGCATATTTTGTCCTCATCCAGACTTTGGAACGTATCATCCCACTAGACATTCAAGGAGCCCGATTTCCAGGCAGAAATGGACATGTAAGCTCGCATGTTAACCATCTCGTGAAAGACTCGACTTCGATCCTAATTTGGCATATCGATCTTCTTCTGTCTAGGTACAAGATTTGTGCTGTCGGACCAGTCTTCATCACGTCTGCACTGTGAATCTTTTGTCTACGACTTGCCTTCCCAACTGTTTCTTTCCACTAACCCAAATTATCTTGGTGTTACATCAGCTCCAAATCGTCTTTCGCGCCCAGTGCCAAGTTGATCCTGCTCACTTCCGAAGGAGGATCAATCACACTTCGAACCGAAAGTTAATCCCTTGTCCTCCTCTTGTTTTCGTTGCCCGCCTTGCACTCGCTATCAATCTTGTCCCTCTTCTTCATCTTTCAAGGACGATTGACTCATCGTGTATCCTTCTGTTCTTCTATGCTTTGGAGAAACAGACGAGGGAGGAGGCATGTTCGGTCACCATGGTAGTAAAGCAGCAGCGAATATGGTCGGACACTTGTTATCTTATGATCTCAAACCCAAAGGCGTCACTGTTGTGATGATCCATGTAAGGAACTTGGTTTTCCTGCTCTATTCTGGGATTAGCAGCCGACATGATTGTGCTTGATCGATTGATTTGCTTTGAACATACAGCCTGGATTTCTCATTACTGATATGACGGGTGGTATGAAAGATCATTATAAGAAGGGTGGAGGTAAGCAAGCTTTGTGATCCGTATCCGCTTAGATAGACCTGAATCGGCATTGAAGTCACTGACGGGGATGTTTTGCTCTCTTCTTGCTTGACCTCATTGAAAAAACTCATTGACTAGCGGTCAAGCCTGAAGTTGCAGCGCCGATCTTCCTCGACTTTGTAGATACCGTTACGCTGAAACACACCGGCCAATTCTGGGCACCGATGGGTCCAAAAGGAATTGGGAATGCGGAGGAGGTTCTTGGCAAAGATCTTCCTAGTTCGTCCCTCGCCTTTTCTATTTGATCATGTTGTCCTTTTGCTACTCCAAGAGGGCACGATAATGGGTGCATACATAAGAGACTGACCCATCTTCATTTTGTGATGATTTAGCTCCTCTGCAACTTCCTTGGTGATGAGTTCGATCCATCTTCTAACAACCTCGCTCTTGTTTCCTTTCTCTTTATCATTCTTCTATTTAGTCGACAATTTTGTTGTATCTATGTATGCGAATTCTCTCAGATTTCTATCAACCCCAAAAATAAAAAAGCACGTGGACCACGTGGTCCAGAACGATCTTTGGACTTTGAAAATATATCATCTAAAAGAATAGCTTCATAGAGAACGCATTTTCACCATCAGCGTCTACTCACGCATAAAGTGAGAGTCAAACGAAAAAAGAGAAGTGAGATCAGTCAACCCGAATGGCCCATTACTGTTATAGGAACCCTTCTATTCCCTCCTGCAAAGAACGAAGATAAGTGCCTACAGTATCCTTTCTCAACATCGACAACCTTGAAGCCTAATGAATCCCTATAAAGACTGATAGCCGCTCTGTTTGTCTGTCGGACATGGAGGGAAACATATTTGGCTTTGTAGATCGCGGCCATCGCTTCCTCTGTGATCAGATTGATTTAACGAAGAGAGATTCGGAAGTAGACAATCAGCATGTACGCCCTGTAGATGCAACGGTCACACGCTATGAAGGATGGACCGTTGGAACATAGAAGGTGATAGAGATGAATAGATCCTAGGAAGGCGGAAGGCAAAGAGACTGACGAGATTGTTTCATTAGCTTGTTGGCTATACCGAGTCGTCGATGCGTTCGAAGAACCGATATCGAGGTGACATGACCATGAGGATCATCAGCTTCAGCGTCTTCATCCCTAATAGAGTCAATAACCCAAACAATCAGTATATGTTTGATGCAGTTGAACAGTTGAAGTCAGAAAACAATGAAGCAAGTGCATTGGTCATAAAGAAATAAAAGGGAATGAGGAGAAAGGTGACGAAGAGGAAGCGGTCATACATCTTGGCGAGAATATATCCAACAATTTTGCCTGTGGCCTTATCTTCTGCGACATAAGAGATCTGAGGCCATGAGAGAGCGTGGTAGAGATCTGTGTTCCCGATTTTTGTATAGTCAAACCGAATAAGAGGCAACGGTGATCAGTATCGAAAGTAGATGATTGAGTCAAGATAGGAGGGTAAAAGGGGATTAAAGAGAAAGTGGGTCGGAACGAACAATACTTCATAGTATAGTTTTCAGGCAGGTTAAAGATGTTGGCATTCTGCATTCCTATCCTGTAGATGTATATTAATACCCAGTAGCAGATATCGATCAGTAGACTCATTCACAAAGATCAGAAACGGGAATATGTGCGAACAGGTCTTCTACCTAATCGAGTATGTATGCGTTCAAAAAGAAAGCATAAAGCTTTGAGTAAGCCTTGATGAACTTCGGAGGCAAAATGGGAAGGTATTTGGAGAGAAACTGGACTCTTACGGTTGCACATCGGATATCCATCTTGAGGAGATCAGGCGAGTGATTGAGTCTATGAAGAGGTTTCGAGGAAAGAAATCGTTATGGAAAGAATAAGATCAAGAAGAAAGGTCGTAAGTATCAGAAGTGAGAGTTGCCCAAATTACACCCAGATCTGCCCGTTCGATATATCAGAACGGCTTACATTATTTTCTACTTAATGTCTGAAGGAATTTCAGATGAGTCTGTTCTTTCAATCAAACATACGCGCATATACCTAATTTTCTCTGATCTTTCCTCTACCAACATGTCACATAATGATTTGCATAGTCATTCTGGCCACTCTCATACAGGTGATAGTAGCGGAAACGGTGGCGGCGGCTGTGGGGATGAACACGACCATGATCACCACTTGCCTGCCGACGGAGAGCAGCAAAGTTTATATTCAGTGATCGACCGTGAGTAAACCGAGCAACTCGCAATATACAATATTAGCTACTGAGAAGATGCATCGATGTATGATTTTTAGGAGAGAACATCGTTGCCCTCAACGTAGAGAGAGAAGAGATGGGTAAAGAAATCATCAAGTTGGTATACATGTCTTTGCCTCTCACCCATAGGTGTTTTGACTGAGCTCTTCGGCTACTAGACCTAGAGACATGATCCATGATGATACTTTGTATTGTCAGAGTGAGGACGATGGCGAGATGATGATTCGCAGTAGGCAAACTGTCCTTCTGTCTTCTGTGTTGATGCTTGAAGACAGGCTAAATTGAATTAATGTTATGGAAACAGTACCGTTTGTCGACACGGTCAAAATAAGATCTATCACGCTTAGGATCGGAGGAGAAGATATCAGCGGCCCAGAGAAAGTCCATGTCGTATGTGCTACTTATCCAAATCTTTTCGCTGATTCAACATGGTGCACTAAGAACAGATTAGACTACCCCGCTCTGTGTGATTTTGTACGAATCAGTACGCCAACACTTCACCTGACTTTTCTGATCTGGAAGCTTTGAAACCGACGCAATCGTTCGACTTGGTGGACACCACCGAAGCAGTCCCATATGATGTTCGGTGTGCACTCTTCTTTTTCATGGGTTTTGTCATGTTGAGCCATATGCATAAGGGGGTTCCCAAGATTGTCATAGTCATATGTGACTGACTGATCGATGTTTCTTTCTGTTGGTACCGTTCAATTGTCTTGACCAGGGTGGCCAAGTTTTCATCAATAACACACCTAACTCTATATTTCCCTACACCAACTTCAATCTCATATGAAGAAGATAACCCAATCCGGGTGACCTACTTGTCCTTCTCTGGCGAAGCTCTCAAACTCAGACGGGATGTCCCGAAAGGGGTAGTTTACGAGGCAAACCCAAATCTGGCTGACCATAAGGTGAAGGGTGTCGAGAACAATGGTGGCTGGGCTGGGTTGGGACATTAGACGAGGGATTCAAAGAAGAGATTCTATCTGTTTGAATGTTCACTTGTGTCTTTAGTAAGTGTGAGAACGCCGCTCGCAAGGAATGGTTACAATTAGTATGCACGTGCAACACGTCTCTTCTTTTGTTTGCCTACACAAAGAGAACATCTGTCGACTCCTCCTCAACAACGGTCGACCGATAAATCACTCTCTTGCAGCTTTTTCCATCTGAAGGCTAACTTTAGAAGGCATCTGTGCCAGACGCTGATAGTTTCAGTGTTCTGATTGGGACAAACACTGATCTAATTACCCGTCCGTGCTCCGCTTGTGTCGACCAAGCCCTGAGCGTGAGTGATTTCACCCGATCGTTCATCGAAACCCGTACGAACCAGGCCAGGCACGAGGAAGCATGGCGCGCAACAGCAGTTCCTGTCATCCACAAGGTTCCTGTCACCCATACCCCTAGACATGCTTATAAAGGAACGAACCTCAGCTTAAAACATTTCTTCCTCGCTCTCTTCTTCACTCTCCCTTGCTTACTTTCTTCTCACTCGTTCCTCTTCGCCATCTCACCTGTTCTTTTCGTCCCATCTTTTTCTTTTTTTTTTTTCTTATTTCTTTCACATCTCAAAGTTCGATCGTCGATCTGAAGAATTTTGGTAACAATAAAGCTCGATATCTATATGACAGCTTTTGCCTGTCGACCCACTGTTTCTGACGGAACTTCGATCCCTTTGTTGCGATGTGCGCTCTCTCTCCTTCGTACGCGGTCTCTTTCACTCTTCAGATCGTCGTCACTATAGGTCGTGGCTCGACGTAAGGCACTTTGAGCTCAGGCGCATACATTCATGTACGGTTGTTACCAGTTTGTAAGACACTGGATTGAAAATGTTTTTCGATCATGTACTATTCGTATTCATCGATTGATCTGATTTGGTTTCTACCGTGTTGTTCTGTGTAATAATGTTTGACCAAGACGTCAATACTATTCCGCAGACAATTGAGACTTCGAGGTTCTACAGGATCTCTTCTTCTAGAACGTAAGTAATGATTCTCCGACGCGCCAAGCTATCGAGCTTTTGTCGGGCATACTTATCTTTCAAAACTGCATAGCGCAAGCATCCCCTTCCTTGAAAACTCCTCTGAATACATAGCTGATGTCGTTCGAGAGGGCTTCGTCTGTTCTTCTACAAATTTAGCACGTCCGGAACCTTCTTCAGCCCACAATCTCTTTCCCAACATCTGTCTTACCGACATGGACTACATCCTACATCATAAAAATCAAATTTCCATAGAAATGCTTGAAGGTCGTGTGCCTTTGGTTCCCTGTCGAACTCCTTGTCTCGTTAGTGCGAACGAAGACGACACCAATATTCAGTCCAAAGGACGTTTAGAAGAGGAGGGAGATATACCCAGGGGCATTACGACTGAGACGAGATCTGAGCATGGGTAAGTTTAATTCCAACTTGAGCTTCTTCGACTGTGTATACGTCACCACACTGAAAGAGGTTTTATTAAATCTCTGTCTATCTGCTGAGGTTCGTAGTGGTATCTCTACTCAACGCACACGAGGGCTTTCTAGCTCTCGATGGGCTCCAGGCAACTCTTCTCCTACGACCAGTATCTCTCAGGTCCGAAGGATCACTATCGTTCCTTCCCCTCAGCGAAACGCATATGAGATAGCTGCTGGACATCAAAGTTCAATCGGTGCATGCACAACCAAACCAGCCACCACAAACCGAAGAACAGATCATGACGTCTCGAATTTTCAATCCCCATCTAGCCCCCCTTGGTGGAGTAGCCAGTTGGTTTTGAGTGATCGTTATCCAAAGACTCCTGACAATATAGGCTATGTTTATAACCATTCACTTGGAGACACATGTTCGTCTCAACAATACCGACAGACTGACTCCGCCCTGATCTTGGAGCTCACGGGAAGGAATCCCAGCTCTAGCATCGATCTAGAATCCCGAGCTATTGCGTTGGGCCTTCATTTTAGCGATAGCCAGTGGCCGTCTCAGCCACTTCATTGTTCAACAGTTCCGGTTGATCATGATCTCAGTAAATTTGAAATTGCTTCCGATGAGCAGTCTAAAAGTCTTAGAGACTTTCAACGACGAGCACTTCTAGTTCAACAGATGTCTCAGCAGAAACGGCAAAGTTCGCAATCCAACCCCCGGCTATTTCAACCGAGTTCTCATCAACTGCGCTCAAATCAAAGAGAAAATTCTCCGATTGAGCCTGCCGTCTCCATCTCTGTTGACTCAGATAAACAAAATCAGACTCGTCAGCGTGGTTACGGATGTATTGAAACGAGTCCGGCCCCTTTTCCGTCCGGTTCAACATTTGCTTCGAACCAGAAGTTGGCTAAGAATCTTGTCTCCGATCCTGGTAAATCCAAGGAGGAATCCGGAAGCGACGGCGATTTTGTCGTTTCTCCTTCAACTTCCACCTTTTCCTCTAATCTCACTTACACCACAACCTCCATGCTGGCCTACGACTCCGATGGTCGTCCATCGCATGACTTCCCATCTGGTTCTTCCCCTCCTAACTCTAAAATGACGAACAACTCAGAACTTCTTACTCGCTTTCAAGCGATTCAACATCTTCACCCTGGGGTGTTTGGTATGCACAAGGAGAATGGTGTAATCACCGGTTTAGAAGATAATTATCTACCCAGCCTAGAAACTTCAATTTTGGGGTTGGGTGGTCAGCGAGTTCCCAGCGGCCGTGGTTTGGCTATTGAAGGGCCTCTTACACCCCTTGCGAGTTTAATCGGCACAACAGGCCTAGGGCATGGAATCAACCCTATCGTCATGGATCCTGCTCTGCAAAGATATCTCTTGGATCATGGCCTCCCTCTTGACGGCCCAAGTCCTACAAACAAAAAGGCTAAATTGTACAAGACTGAGCTGTGTCGTACGTCGTGGCTTGTTCACACGTTTCCTCTTTGTCATCTACTGCGTGTCGGAGCTTACTCTTCTATTGCTCTTATTTCACATTTCCAATATATCTCGGTCTCCTCCGCTCGTTATTGCTCATGACACCTAGGTACTTGGGAGCGTAATATCAATGCCAGAACGGCCGAGGAGAGGTGTCAATATGGAAACAAATGCCAGGTTAGCGATGCTCCTCTTGTTCCTCCGGTTATAGAATTACCATTCTTCCAGTCTAGAATGAACTCTGAGCTCGGTCTCTTTATTGATTATATACAGTATGCACATGGAACTGAAGAAATACGGCCCGTAGATCGGCATCCCAAAGTTTGCCCCTTTTCTGTTTCATACGCGGAGTCGGGCCGCATGAATTCTTCGGATATTTATGAACGAATATTTCTGACACTAGCAAATTGCTGCGCCCCCTTGGCTTTTTCCCTTCACCCGCTTGCGTCCAATTTAGTACAAAACCCAGATTTGTACTGTCTTCTGGTTGTTCGGACGATGTGCCTATGGTCGAAGGTGAGTTGCTTGAGCCGTGTCGGCTGTTCAATGAGAGCGTGGCGCTGATCTCTTCTTCTGGAACATCTCTTTGTTAGATGTTGTTTCCTCCATAACGATATACCAATTGGAGGAATTCCTGAACTTGGTTAGTCTTATGGCAAACGTATGGGGCCATTGTCCGGACTAGGACTGATATCTCGATCACTCCCTCTGTATGGCTCTGTTCGTTACTAGGCGAATTGGGCACCCCAGCAGCCTTACGAGACATCCTGCGGGCTCGGATGGCATTGAATGGGAATGAGAGCATAGCCTCTGGGTTAGTGATTGAAGGCGCCTTGCGTCTCGATGGTTTTCATGTGTTCTTCCTATCTTCCTGTGGCTAACCAATCTCCTGACGTCCTTGGTATGTAATCAGTACTGCCGAAATTTCCTCAAGTGGGATCCAACCGTACTTCCAATCGTCGACAAAGGACATCACGCAGGATCTCAATTCACTCCCTTCACTTGGAAGACATAGCCCAATGGGCTATCAGCACCATCGAGCCTCGACCTATCCTGCGACAATAAGTTCAAGTTCGAACACTCATGGTACCTTAGGGTTAAGTCCTGCTATCAGCTCCACTGATCGTCGGTCTGATATGATGAGACAACATGATCGGTCGGATTCAGTGACAGTGAGCTCGTATTCGGTTCCAGAGTTGATATCGACCCATTCTGGTCTCCGACAGCCGAGTAGCTTCATCGATCAAGGCCAGACCTCGCCTATCGACAGCCGGAATGCCCGACCTTATCCAGGGAACGGCCTGCAACAGCAGCCACGACCGAACTCATCAGGTTCTTCTAATGACGGAGGGGTAGGGTACTCCGTTCTGAGTAATATCCATAGAAGTCATACGTCATCTCTTCCGGTCAGTCAAGGCCTTCGTGGTTCGATACACGCCCCTCAGCAGGGTCGACCTGTTGCCCCGTATTCTACATGGACGTTTGAAGACAACAACCAGAGACCAACATCTGCCGGTTCTTCTATTCAGGGACAGAATGGAATTTGGTAGATGGTTTACCCTGCCTTTTAGACTCATTTATTTTATTATTATCTCTAGTGTCATTCGTTCATAGTTTCTTGAAGTATTTATCTGGTTTATTTGCAGTCTACATCCTGTTTGCATCCCTATTCCCTGTGGATCTCTCTTTCGCTTATTCGTTCTCGGTCTACTTCGTGAGATCCTTCATATTGTACTAATCATATTCTGAGTGTGAGCTTCGCTGCCTTCTCTCCATCGAGCTTTGTCATGATCCCTTCCTTGTTTGCTTGCCTGTCCATCAATATCTTCTCTCCTTCATCTCTTCCCATCTCTTTCTCCCATCCAAAAAATAAAGTCAATTCTCCCTGCTCTTCCTCTTTCATACTCCATCTTCCCTTCATTCGGCTTTCTATCTCGATTCTCGCCTGTCGTCATTATCGATAGAGATGGTGACAAGATGGTTATGCGCGCGTGCTAAATTGCGGGGCCCCTGGCGACGGGAGAAGCACCTCGTTTCAGAGTTTCCTGACTCAAACAAAACTCACCTTCTCTGTTCTTCCCTCTTTCATCCATTCATTCCTCACTCGTACGACCAACCCATCTATCTTCCGGTTCTGTTTTTCGAACACAACAACACGACTGCTAGTTCGACACTTACGTCCATTCCTATTTTATACACTCCAAACGATACACTTCTTTTACAGCGTTCTGTTCCATGCTCGAAAGCAAAGGTCTTCTTCGGTCACTTACCTCAAAGAAATCTAAACATGAAGGTCCCCTCAAAGAGCTACCGATTACAGCTGATCCGTGGACGGGTGGAATGGAGAATATTCCAAAAGTCTCTAGGGCAGGCACTTTGAGAGAACGGGCAAGAGCTCACATGGGCAGTGAGCCAGTGGCCAAGCCAGGAGTGGTTCCGTTCTCGGTAGTTGGCCCGTCTGGAGAAGTTTTACCGCCCGCACTAGAGGATCAAAAGGTTAGTCTAACATTATTGTTGTTGTTTTTTTTTCCTTTTTCCTCGCTAGTATATTGTTGCGAGGTGCGGTTCCCATAAGAGAATGCAAGAGTCATGCTGAGGAAGGTTGTTGATCGAGTTGAGGAAAATCATACACGAGCGTTCCTGAACGGTTCTGATACGTTTTGAACTCGCTTCTGTTTGTTCGCATTCGAATACGTCCAACCGGATTATTTTCTTCACCGTCGTTGTCGTCGTCCGACCTACCGTGTCCTCAATTACATCCGAAAAAGGTCTCTAGAAAAGTCTCACATTCTAGATCGCAGACCGAAAGTACTGCTCATTCCAATGGCCCGGTGCATCCATCAACGTCGTCTCAGCCTTCATCATCATCACCCCCTATGTCTTCTACCAATCTGGTTCGTCTGCGAGACGGGTCGTACGCCTCGGCCTCCATTCAGAGTCCCTCAAACCCGCAAGTAAGCTATCATCACAAGAAGTCTGAGCACCGATCTTATCAACTACCGCAGCGGGCGCATAACCAGTTGGCTCAGGGTCCGGCGGATCCTCCATCAGTTAATGTCAGAGGTGCTGTTTTTGAAGATAGATTTGTCGTTGACCGGCCAACTGTCGAGCCGCCGGTTACTGAAGTGGGAGGAGGAGGATGGGGAAAGGTCAAGAGAGGCTTGACGATCAGGAAGAAGCACGCTGAGAAAGAAATCATTCCAGTGGAGGATGGTCCGGCTAGAGAAGGTCAGATACAGTTTGGATTTGTTTTCAGATTTTTCAAGACAGATAGGCTGACGAAGTTCTGTATGCGCCTTTCTCTCCTCACTTAGCGGCGGCTCCAAAGATCTATACTCGTATGTAGCCATCAGTTCGATCATGCTGCCCTTGTTGTGCCCTATAGAGAAGAAAGTCTAAACAAATCCGTTTCTTCTCGATGGCCGGTTGCTTCCTTTGTGTGTACATCCATCTGATCTACAGCGGCCGAGGTATGTGTTCCTTTCCCTTCTCTACTCTATTGATTTTGATTTGTATCCTTGGCTTTCAGAGCTCCATTCTTGAGCTGATGAATTGTGTGTTTGGATGCCCTTCTTGTGATTAATCAGCTCGCACGAGAGCTGAACGGAAAAACAAGACAAAAAGCGGCCGATCCGGAAGAAAACAGACTGACGGATTCGTTCTTCACTTGATCTTCTGCCTTTGTAGACGTATATTCGTTTCTCGGCTTTCTCTCTTGACTTTTCTTGCTTAACGACCCCTCTCATTTTCTATATATGAACTCACTCGTCCTGTAGCATTTATCACCATCCTCTTTCCTTTCTCTCTTCTATTTCCTGACACTCTGGGAAGCAACCGGGTCGATCGATTTGTCATGCGCAGGCTGGCCTTGCTCCTTGTTTTTCTTGTCTGCATGATCCTAGATCTCTATACATTCTTAACGACCATTCGTACTCTGCCTTTCTTCTCTCTTATTTCCTCGGAAGTACTCTTTTCTTTCTTTGTGTGTATGATTGTGTGCTTGAGTTCTCTTCCTCTTCTCTGAGCACAACACACACCCTCATTCGATATCATGCATTCCTTCTGTCGAGATATGTCTGGTTCGTATTCTTATATATTGCTGAAAACGGAAGACGAAAGTCGGGAGAGCTCAAGATGGAAGCTGGGTGACATAAAGCAAGAGACGCCTCATGAAACCTCGTCCGTCGTGTCCGGCCTATCTCAATCTTCTTGTTTTTTTGTGTGCCTCTTTTCATCAGGGATGAGATCAGGAAGAAAAGAAGAAAAGAAAGGAGAAACGTGGCGTGTACGCAGGCACACGTAAGTTAGCTAAGAATGTGGAACAGAAAAATTGGTTGAGGGGGGGGGGAGACATGTATAAGATATAGAAACAGTCTGAGGACGGGCACTTGGGGGAAAGGAGGAAGCAAAGCAGAGAGAAAGAAGAAACCACAAAGATGAAGAGGAAAGGAGAGGGGCAAAAGGAATGGACGTTCGTGTACGAATTCTACGACGCAATGAACAAATTTCGAGTTCCAGTTTCGGTTTCGGTTCCGGTTTTTTTTAACCATGAACAAATAGAGGAGAGCAGGAGAAGAGGATCGAACGAATGGATAGTCGAAAACCGTGTTTTCAAAAGAACAGGAAGAGGGGAAACAGATGGATTTGAGATTGATAAACTGAAGGAAGAAAAATTGGAGAGAACGGCAAGGAAAGGAAGCCAGAGTCCGATGAGAAGGAAGAGAAAAATTGAAGTAAAAGAAGCAAAGGAAAGAAGAAACTGTATGGGATAGGGTATAAAACGGGAGAAGAAAAGAGAAGAACGGACAAAAGAAAGAAGACGTCGCCAACCTAGATGCTTGCTTATGCATATTGAATGACAGGAAAAAGAGGGAAAATGCGGGGGGGTTGCCACATATCGTGCAAAGAGGAAGAAGAAATAAATCACACAGGAAAAAAACACATGTAGAAAGAATAAGACAAAGAAAGAAGCAAAGGATCTTAGATCCACGTATACGCATCACTTTTGAAGTCAAAGATGTTCTTGAACACCAAAGGTAAAGCGATCAAGGCGGCAAAGAATAGAACGACAACCATGTAGAGCAACGTATACTTTGCCACGATCTTTCTTCGCTGGCTTCGCTGCTTGAATGAGTAAATCGGCGGACGAATCTGCTTGGACGGGGCAAGCCAGAAAAGCAAGACCGAGTGCAGTCGGTCAATGAAGGGGATCAAGAACGGAACGGTCAACATGATCAGAAGAACGTGACAGGCAATGAAGTCTGTGGCAAAGAGACCCATCTCGACCAGCTTGACAACAAACTCTCTGGCGGGCTGACTGAGGACGTGAGTGCCAAGTCCTCGATTGTACCATACTCCCGTCCACCAAGCTCGATTGATTTCGTCGTGCTTGAATTCTCTACTGAGGAAGACGGCGATGAAGAACTTGTAGATGAACCTCTGGATGAAGAGCGAGGAAACCAAACCAAGGATTGCGTGAGATGCATTCCACACCTCGAGGAACCACAATAGCTCGAAGAATGCAATGTAACCAATAACGGAAGCTCCGTGAGCAACGGAGGCCATAACAGCTCCGAACTTTGTGCAACAGTTGTTGAGCATCGGTCCAAGGAAGAGCGAAATAAGGAAGAGGACGAGGAGGAAGACCATGTTCCACACCAATGGCCCACAAGAGATCACCGCGATTCGGACGAGACCAGACACCTGTTTGTCACCAGTGACGGTGAATGACTTGACAAACAGGTATGGCACTGTCATGATGATCGCCATGCATAGTGGACCGAGAACCTCGTTGTAAACCACCGTTCGCCAACCTGCTCGAGGGACGTCTGAAGCGAGTTTCTCTGTGGGATGTCCGAGCTTCTTTCGCTTGAAACCGGTAACCCTCGTCCTAGAGAGTCGGCAGTAACCGACCCAGGAGTTCTTGTGGCTTCGAGAATTACCTCTAGACATCCATCGGAGGAACTCTCGGTAGTCAATGATAAAGTCTGAGAACGAGAACTGATGAGGGTTGAACAAAAATGGAGAGACACAGAGCGCGAAGGTCGTAATCCAGAAGTAAATGAACCAGTCGATCCAGAAACTTGTGGTCACGTAGAGCATCATCAGAGCCAACCGGAGACCCATGTATATTGAGGGGCCGGCAAACCGAGAGTAAAGGATCGAGAAGTTGATTCGGGTGGTAGCAAAACCTCGACCAGTTGCAATGTATCTGGCTCCACCAAACGTCAAGTTTGACAGAATTGACTGGGTGTAAATCTGAGTAGAAAACACTTCGAACACTGGCGACAGGGATCCGAAATGTTTACCGAGTCGAATAAGCGCTCGTCCAGCTCCACGCTCGGAAAGTTCTGATGGCGATAGCACAACAGGATCTTGCATGTCAGTATATATGGTAGAGGCCTCGAAAGTCTATAGGAAAGAGTTTCTTACCCTGGAGGAACAACGGCAAGAAGGCGATGAGGAAAACCAAGAAGATACTGATGATACATCGGGTGGTCCACTGGTAAACAGGATCAAGGTTATAGCAACCGTCCTGGCCAGCGATCAGATTGCCGAGCGAGTTGTATCTGCAGACAAGGACCGAAGAGTTAAGGGACCCGATGTACACCAACGTGGTGACGAAGATCTGAACGGCGAAGATGACGAGAATGTTGTTCATATGGAAACCAGGGTGACCGTAGTAGAATGTGAGGAACCGATCCATTGGAAGTTGGGTTCCGAGGTAGTAGTACTCTCTTGACAGCATCTGTTCTCCCATACCCGTTCCGATTTTAGTTTGGAAATTCAAGATCGTTCCGAAACCCATATCTCTTCCTTTTCCGCACTGTTCACAAGAAGAATAGACAATGTAAGTAGAACGTAGGAGAACGTTTTAGAGGGTGCATCCTTAAAAGTTGAAGAGAAGACTTGCCTGGTAGTACTCAGAATGTTTGATTCGACCTCCTCGACCGAATGCATTCATTCCTGCATAGATATCCTCGTTAAGATGCAAACCTTTTTGAGCTTTAGAGACTCCTCCTCGAGTGTTCATAAAGATGGCGTTCAAGAAATCAGGATGACCATAATGGAGCTTTCCACCCGTCCAGGCCATCGCTCTGGCCGCCAATGTTCCGAACGTCTGTTCCTTTCCGGCAGCGACATCTCCAAGGATTCCGATGTTTTCCGAGAAGATGTACTCTCTCGCACCAACGATAGCGACCGGAGCCTTGTTGAACTCGGCTGAGCCCCATTGCGTGTAAGGTGACTGAGAAGACGAGTTGAACTCTTCGAATTCTCCTAGGACATTTCTGATCTTAAGGCACTCTTCGAGATAATTGTCCTGGTTGGCATCGATAAGCTGAAGGTACTCTCCTCTGTAGAAGATCATGGCGTGATTTCTTCGTTGCAGAGAGTAAGTTTGACAAAAGAAACTGTCAGTCAGAAGGAAAAAAACGGGAAATACATTTGGTTCACTCAAAAACTTACTGATTATCAGACTTTCCGTCTCCCAGAATCGGGTTACCAGGCAACTCGATTCTGAACTTGGGTCGTCTTCGCCCACCGGGAAGGATCTCGGAGTGACCGTCAATCAAAGCGGAGAACAACCTGGTCTCACCACCTTCCTTTCTAGGGGGTTCCTCGTCCAGATACGCGATTTGAAGATCCGGATAGGCCCTCAATAAGAACTCTGCATTCTCCATTTCTTCCTTGTTGAACTTGGAGTATCGTTGCATGGAGATACAGAACTTGAACTTTCTTCGAGACATTCGCTCAAGCTCTCGTTCGAGCTTGTCGGTGTTTCCTCCAAACAGCTGGACCACCTCTGGGTTTTCGACTCGGTAGAGTAGTTTGATTGCCTTGCCGTAGTTCATCATGCCAGAAACCGTTCGGTAGAGCGTCTGTGCACGGAGCGATGCCCAAATTCTCGTTCGGAGGGTGTACTCTGGGGCGGCGGACTTGAATCCAACGGTGTAGAACGGAATATCATCTGCTCGTTTGGACTCTGCTTTCTCGTCGCTATCGGTAAACGGAGAGCCACCGGGTGCGTTGAAGGCTGATTCCTCGGCTAGAATCTTCGTATCCTTTACAAAGTTATCCCACTCGACTGGGTGGAGTTGCTTCAGGTACTCTAGCAACGTCACCCTAGTGTTCTGGTCTTCCTCTCGGATAATTTCTCGGAGAGAGAGCAAAATCTTTTCAGAATAGTGGGGCACAAGCACGGTGAACGTCGGCATCGCATCTACCGGAAGCGGCTCAGGAATCGCGGTCGTCAGGGACTGGGAGAAGAAGCTGATTCGTCGTTCGGCCTCTGATCCTCTAGGGAAGAACTCCGTCTTGAGGCCCTTATCGCCCTGAGAGATGAAGAAAGCGGGAGCCCGGAGGGTACGCTTGCCCTCGGTCTCCGAGTTGATCTGATGGTAGAGTAGCTTCTGGACGTGGTCAATAGACAGGAGATGCTCTCTGTACATCGAGATCACAATCGCGTTCCAAACCTGGGAGACAAGAACTTTGGGCTTGTACTTTACTTCCATATCACCGGTAGCAAGGATCTTTGCATAGATCCGCTTGGGCAATCTTGTGAAGATGTCCTTCCAAGGAGTCCAGACAGACATACCGAGAGCGAACGATCGGCCAATGGAGAACACTGTGTTCCAGATGACGAACCTGTTCGTAGCGTAAAGTAGGATTTAACATGTGACGAGAGCGAGTCATCTTGGGAACGAGCAAAAAAGGAAAGACACATACCAAAGGAAAGTATCCAAGAAGAAGAGGACGAGATCCATGACAAACATGATGGTCAAAGTGAAGGTGGTGTGGTATCTGCACAGGTGGTCACCAAGATACTTATCTGAACAATTCTGAATTCTCATGGGCGACATGATCTGAATGGAATCTCTGAAGCTGAGGGTGAGGAAGAAGTAACTCTCTGTAAGCTTGCAACCAAAGACAAGAACCCAGAGCATGATGCTCGCAGTTCTAGGCCCTTTATCGAGCTTTGGATACGAAGCAGTGAACGTTTGATTGGCGAGATATTTTCTAGACTTTGACGAGACCCGGTCGCCGAACAACCTGGCGGTCGGCATGACGGAGAAGAGTATGGTGGCGACGACAGAGATACCAAACTGGACGATACCGAGAATGACGGCAAGGTTGGAGGTGTCATCAAATCCGGCAATGTATACCGTCGGGCCGGCGGTAAGACCGAGAACGACGAGAAGGAAGACGAGTCTTCGAGTGAGGTGAGAGGTGTTGTTCCAGGTAGTGGGAATGTAAGAGAATTCGTAAAGAGTAGCAAGAATCTCGATGAATGTAGAGACCGCACCACCGAGAGCGGTGACCGACCAGGTCATCGCCCGTTGTGGGTTGAGGGTGTTCGAGGGCGAGTAGATAATTGGAGAATTGTAGGCGGTGTAGTACCAGAACATTGAGATATGAGTTACCCAGACCCGGTTGAAGTTCACGAGAAGATGACCGAACGATCGTTTTTCGCGATACGTCTTGAAGAATGCTCGATTCCAATCAATCTTGTCGAACTTCATAAACCTTTGAGCCGGAGGGATGTCCACTAGCCGAGTCTGAAAAGGAGGAAGATAGAAGGAAGGGTAGAAGTTAGATATAGGCTCGAGTGAGAAAAGGGCATCAGAGAAAACTGTTAAGCGAACCTTATCGGCGAGAACAATCCGAGCAATACCCTCTGGGTACCAGAACAACTGGTTGACATCGTCGTAACCGACGATATCTTCGTGGTCTTTCTCTCGTTTCAAGAACTTCCCTTCGACGACTTCGTAAGCCTGATCTCGGATGTATCGATAGAGCGGCTTGACAACCGCTCGGAGGTACAGTCCCTCCGGGACAGGTTCCATCCTATTTTGACACTCTGGCGAACGGTAATAGTCGTCTGCGCACTTGAAGATGAAGCACAAACACTCTGGAACGAATCTAACCTGGGCGGCCTCTCCCCAACAAAGGAGGAAGAGGGCGATCTGTCGGAGCCTGTCATACTGACTCATATTGTGCATAGCTTGTCTCCAACGATTGACGGCTGAGTCGAGCGACTTTTCCGAGGGAGTTCCTTTTTTCTTGGTGCCACCGCTTTGAGTGGTGCCGATAGCATCGTCAAGGTCGAGCTGAGCAGCAAAGTACCACTTTCGGTAGTTTGCGTGCTGACCACCGATATAGTCGGCATGCAAAGTAAGCAACGCCTGGTTTGGAGTCATCCGAGATGCTCGGGAATCTAACTGAATCATCAAAAAGTCGAAAATGTTCCGGGATGAGTCTGAAGTGGGGGGAAGAAAGGAATGAGAGATTGGAGGATGAGCATCGAAAACCACTGAGCAGGTACAACTAGGATCATAAATGTGATCCAAAGGCTAAACAAGACGTACCTTTTTGAAAACCAAATTTGTTGGCGAGATCAATCAGCACATCCTCAATCTCTTCCTTTGACAGAGGGATGGCGGCATCAGATGTCCAGGCTGGCTACCAAGTGGGAGAAACATCAAGATGTATGAGAAGAGAAGGGTACAGATGTAAAGAGAGGAGAGGCAGAAGAGTGTACGCAAAGATGGAAGGACGCGAGAACACAAGTGAGAGAGAGAGAAAGAGAGAGGGTCAGCAAAGCTCCTATAGTGGGATACATATGAACAAGTGGATAGAACAAGAAAACACTTACATAAGGTTCGGTGGTCTTCATACCGGCGTGACCGGCTCCACTCTCGGTATATGTCGGTGTGCTCGACCGGGAAGGAATGTAACTTCCGGCCAGGGGAGGAGCCGGTCCGGATGAATTGTTGTATCCTCCTGGTTGGTATCCAGAGTAGTGATCTGACGAGATGGACGAAGGTGATGGCCTGTATGCATCGTAGGAAGCATCCTGTTGTTGTTGTTGGTGCTGCTGATGGCTTCCACCGTAAGGGTTCGATGGATCCGGGTATTGTTGGTACTGGACGTTGGGGGGTGGTTCAAAGCCAGACATCTCGAGGGGTAGAAATGGAGAGTCGGGTCGATGGATATGGAGAAGGAGAGAGGGGGAGGGG
>MVAH01000045.1:0-99397 GCA_014825575.1 Phaffia australis | reverse complement strand
TGTATCGATAGAGTGTGGTTGGTTCGCCAGCTTCAGATTCGTAATCTTTCTCAAGCCTTCACTCTCCCTTCGGGGCGGGCGAAGGTGCATCCCTTTTGGGTTGTGAACTCTTCTTTTGCTTTAGATTATGCACGTTGTTTCTGCCGATTGTTATGTTGCCATCTCATCTCTAGAAGTGATCTTTCAGAAAACAATTCATCAGGTACATATGCGTTTTGTATGGAAGTGTGGGTCGATAAAAAAAGTTGTATCGTTATAGAGGAGTTGAAAAAGGTCAATAGAAAAGAGATCTCCTTTCAAACAATTCCTTACTCCTGGTAGGCAGGTCTAAGATCCGCTCGCCGTGGTGCTGTACATGATACACAGAACAGGTTAGATGAGATTCCACTCAATAGATCAAGAATTGTCTAAACACATCCGTGATGAGTCCTTCAATTAAAAAAAAAACACTCACAGAGCAAAGGGTGGAGTTGTGATAGATACGTGATCCCCCACCTAAGATGAGAACATGGCCCGTCATATCCGATTTGATAATAAAAATAGTAGTTGATTGTCGATATCAGTAACGAGTAGTATACACGATCGGTTAGCCGGGCGGAAGTAGTATAAATCGAAGAAAGGTCGTACATGAGATAGCATGACGTGAGAGCGAGAAGGATACTCGTTCGAATCAACCTGTTCATCATACGAACCACAACAACGGATACATTCAGATTTGTTCGTCCGTTTATTGTTCTTTCAGAAGCACAACTATACAATGAGGTGGATAAAAGTGTATGGCAGAGAGAATCTGCGAAGGTAGAGGGACATACGTCTGATTCGGGCCTTTAGGAATCACAAACCATGAGCCAGAGCCGAGAGCAGCCTAAAGATAGGATCGACAGGTGGCGAAGAAGAGCAAAGCGGTCAGTAAAACAAAAATCCAACACTACATCAGCATGCGGGAGGACAAATGAGTCTCTTACAGCAATAAGTGCGATGACAACCACGAGATATCCAGACATCTTCTTTGATTGAGGTCAATAGTTTGATGGTTTGATGGAAAGGAGATGAGACGCGTTGGATTTCTTTCAACGGCGAGCGCCGCCTACTTTTGATACTGACTAGGACATCGAGGCATTCGGTTCACTTAAGACATACTTACTTCAATCCATAAGTCCTCCTATTTCTTCTCTAACTATGTCGACAACAACGGCCCATCCATCCCAGAGGTTTGAGGTCTCTCTCCTGGGTCACTTTTCGTCTTCGATCTATCCTCTGTTGATTGAAAAACTTTCAAGGATGTCGATACTATCCTCCCCGTTCGTTCAGGAAGAAAGCCTAATGCAGCCTTTGGCTAGACAGGCAGGATCAAGAGCAGAAGATGGAGCCATCAGAGCTCGGGAGGTGGATGAGGATGGGGAGATCATGACGTCTGTCTTTCTACTTCAATTGCATCTCGTGTAATCATCGACTTGATCTGACGTGATTCAACCTTGCGTTCTCGGTCTGAACAGATATCTTGTAGGCGTTCACCTATACTAGCTAATGACACAATCTCCCGAAGCTCTATCAAACTTACCATTGTTACGAGATATCCTAAGAACAGGTAGCATATCAACGTCCAGAATCTATCCGGGCTACCCCTCAGGTGCTTTGACAACCATCTGCAATCCCGCTTCATTATAGGTTCTGACATCTTGATTTATTCGTTCATATCTTTGCATCTCTCTTCTTAAGGCGCTCGTGACACCGTGTACATATACTCAGATCTCAGCTGGATGCTCAGGAGAGGAAGCAGCTACACAATTAGGATTCAAAAAGTACGTTTCTTTCAATCACCCTCATTCGTCGTATCGTGCTTTACCTCTAGCCGACACTTTCTGACTGAGCTTGTCCGATAAATTTCTGTTCAAAACAGAGTTTCGAGCTCAACAGAAAGAGGGTTTGTCTTCATGCTCGCCGTCGGGCTGAGGATCAAAGTCTACTCACTCCAGACAAATGACGAGGTACAAAATTCCTTTCACATCAAGGCCCTGTTTTCTTTTTTCCTTTTATATTTCTCACGCCTATTCGATTTCCCCATCGTATCGAACGAATGAAACCACAGCGCTCTTCATCTAGTCCGGAAATATACACGATCGAGGTCAAGTCACCTCCTATACCCTACGTTCTCGTCGCTCAGACGATAGAACACGCGCTGAATATCAAACGTCAGCTTGTTGGACTTGTCAAACTAGGCCGGGTAGAAGGACCAATTTGACAAACCTTCTCGAACAACTTCATTAATAACGTTTATAGAGCATTTGCGTGAATCATATATATCATTGACGGCTAATCAATAAAAGGAATCAAAACTTCTAAACGTAGATATTATAAACAAGGTTTTTTTCTGTACCATGAGAAGTCGCCTTGTTATATAGATCGAAAGAGAATATTGCTCTAAATCCTATGATACTCCGGTTCATATTGACTACGACACCGGTGAAGAGGAGATGGTTGTAGGAGGACTTTCTGACGAACACAACTCTCAAATATGAGCTGATCGTAATTATCGGCGTTGAAAGATTTTCCTTAATTTTAAAGGAATGATGACGTTAAAAATCGTCCAAGACGATTTCTTCAGACACACCTGAATATCCCCAAACATACAACCTTCTTTAACAACAATTTATCCCTGACTGACACAGAAGCAAGCAGATCCCAAAAAATGGCTTCAGAAAATCACTCAGATGAAGATTCATGGTCAGATTCCTCCGCCTCTTCATCGAAATCCGACATCGCTACAAGTACTATGCTCGGCCTTCCTGACGGGTTAATCACCCTTTCTTCCGATCTCTCTGACCCTCAAGTCTCTCACCTTGGCGGCAGACCTTCCTTTCTCTCTGGAATCGCATCCGTACCTAATCCAAAGGAGGCAAGTTGTCCGACCTGTGGGAAGGGGATGGAGCTGTTGGTTCAGCTATACGCGCCATTGGAAGGAACGGAAGATGATAGAGTGGTCTACGTCTTTGGATGCGCAAGAGGAGGATGCCAGAGCGAGAACGGGAAAGGAAGGTTTGCATAAATTCATTTAACCAAGAATCTCTCTGACTCTCTATGTTCGTGGGAGCGAAGATATTTGAGGGGAGGGGTAATCAGAGGAGATTCCATGAGAGATAGAGGTCGTTCGTTGACACTCTTGTATTCTCGAACTTCATATGTGTAGTATTCGAGCATTTTCCTCTTTCAAGCACAGTGAGAGCTCTTCGGCAGCACAAAAGCTGGAAGAGATCGACCAGGCTCAGGCGAAAGTAGAACAGCTGCAGCTGGGCGACAAGGCTATGCATTCTGGTAAGTGTGTCTCTTAGAACAGAAGATCATTAGGCACCCGTCCAACCTCACTTCAAATGTTGTAACTCAACTCTTCAAATTTGTTCAATATTCAAGCCTGGGCCGAGACATCTGCATACCCGGCTCAGTATCTCGAGACCCAAACGGAGTACCTCACAAAGCCTAAAGCGTCTAAAGCTGCCGAGCAAGCTTCCCTCGATGCTACATCTTCCGAGAAGAAGATTACAGACGAATTTGACTTCACACTGAAAGAAAGTGGAATCCCGGGATTGGACGAGACACTTGAAAGGTTTTTGGGTAGGTTAAGTGAAGAGCCAGAACAAGTTGTCAGGTAGGTTGTCTTCAGCCATGTGTTTGTCTCCCGTTATGTTTCTGATCTCATGCGTTTGGTCAACTGTTCAGGTATGACTTTGGTGGCAATCCGCTCGCCTATACCTCTACATCTAAACTTCATCAACTCCTCTATCAAACGCCTCCTTCTTCCACAAAAACAACTGCGTCTACCGGTGGCACAAAGCGAAAGGTCTTTGATCCGACGCGAATCCCTCGATGCGATCGATGTGGAGCGGACCGAGCTTTTGAGCTTCAGCTTACTCCTGGTCTGCTCACTAACTTGAAAGTTGAAGAAATCACGAATTCTTCCTTATCCCCTCCGGTCGGTGATGAGCCGACTGAACAGGATGATAGAAACAAGACGGGTGATATAGATGTAACGGAGGAGAAAGAGGAGGAGGCAAGAAAGAGACAGGAAGAGGTGCACAGAGTTCTTGGAAAGCAAAACAAACAGACTAAAACAGGAATGGAGTGGGGTACAATCTGTATGTTTACTTGTGTGGACAGTTGCGGAGGTGAATGGGGACAAGAGTGGGTTGGAGTTGAGTGGGAGGAGTGAGACTATAGAATGAATTCAGAAACCCTCGATTCATCTTCAGTGACCTTTCGTCCTTCTTGAATATGAGAACTATGGGTTGAGAAGAACACTATCTTTGATAGATTTAGACTGTGGAATGGTTGTTCGGAAGTTGAAGCGCGCAACAATATGGAACAAGATAACACGAAATGTGTGTGTGTTGATAATCTTGGCGACCTACGATTGCTCCTTCCGTTCCTTGTTTGTTTCTCAACTATCACTTAACCACATTTAACTCCTTGACACACACCTTTCACAAGGAGATACAGAAATCTTCTCCAGTTGCTTCTGTCATGCCAGAGGATATCCTTTCAGTCATAGGTCATGTTGACGAAAGCGATCGGCTTGAAGAGCCTAGTGCGTCATCAATTAGTCCGTGATTAATACCTGTCCTTGAACCTTTTGGGCTGAACACCTGTCCTTCAGTTCAGTTAACTTCGCGTGTCTATACTTACACGTTTCTTGCCATCAAACACCTATGCTTCTGCTATCAGTCTTCGAACAATGTCTACGATCTTTGGTCCCAGCCGACAAAGCCATTCCCATGAACGAGCTTCCTCAACGTAGGTTCATAACTTATCTTTTGGATGTGTTCAAACACGCATATATGCATTTTCCTTTTTTGGAATGGCCGTTCTGATGAGAGGGGTTTTACCTTCTATCTATCGTATTCACAGTATTGGAGAAGCTCAGCTCAGAGAAGGATGTCCAGATCATGACATCTGATCAGATGAACATCATACGCATGTACGCCGAAGCGGAACCTGACCTGGAGATTGATCTTGAAGGGCTGTTGAACATGTTTGCGTGAGTGACAAGAAACATGTCGTTCATTCAATCCTGACAGTTCGAAATCTGACTTGTTGATTCGCTTCTGCAGTCAGATGAACCCGAGGTCGATCGAGAACGCGTCTCCCACCTCCGCCGCTCCTGTTCCCAAGACGCCTGATCTGTCTCTCGATCTGACGGACTGCTCCGACCTGACCAATACAAACTATATTATTCCAATCACTCCTCCCTCATCATCGAGTTCTTCCTCGGATCCGCCTTCGAAATGCTACAAGTTGAACCAAATTCCGAATGATTCTCCTAGTTCGGATTCCAGCGATACTCAGGATCTTTCGGTGAATCCACAAGAATCTTGCCGCAAAGTTCAGAAAGCACCTCCAAACAGTTGGGAAAGATTCTCGAGGCCGACACCTTTGAGCCATGGCAGAAGACGTAGTGGAGGATCTATTGGACTAGCTTTGGCCACCAGCGAGACTGGAGTTGAAGGCGAAGAAGTAAAGAACGAGGTGAGCTGAGCTTTAACGGTTCTTGTCTCAAAAAAGGGTGTATTAACGTCGTTTTCCTTAACATTCTGTTTGGTTACAACTATGCTTGTGAGAAGGCTCAAATAGCTGCTACCCCCACAATGAAAGATCGTCGAGCTCGAAGAAGGTCCCGTCAAGTATCACAACCCACTGATCTACCATGTTCAGAGAGATCTAGCAGCACTCCTCCGAGACGAGTCTCCTATGACGCTTCGTTCGTGAGCTCACCTGGTTTGGGTGAAGATAGCTTTGTTTCGCCGGCCAAATCGATCAGTTCTGATTCGACTAGCATATCAAGAAATGAGCGTGAGAGTAGTCTGGAGTGGAATGGTGAATTAGACAGCAGAAGGCCTATAAAGGACGGAGACGATCTACATGTACGTACTTGCGCAATCTTCCATACTGAAATGCTCTTCTTCTTCTTGAAACGATACTGTCAATTCTGACATAGGATTTCGGCATACAGACACAATTGATAAACTCCCCCAAAGAGCTCGCCGAGATGCACGATCGTATCCAAGAATTTGAGAAGACAATCGCCGATTTGACTCGGAAGCTCAGGGTTGCTCAAGAAGAGCTCGAACAGACGGCAACAGATAGCGAGAATTTAACAGCTGAATTTCAAAATAGGCTCGAGGAAATGAAAGCTCAGCTGAATTCTAAGCGTAAGGAAGAGAAGGAGCTGAGAGGAAAGGAGAGGGGATATCTAGACCAAATTCAAACTGTGCGTGATCTGTGCTAGGTGTATCAGTATATTTGTTAACATTGACTGACGCTTGCCTACACACTCTTTGGGTTAATAGTTTGAAGCAGACGTCAGTAAACTACATCAAATGGTTGAAATGTCAAAAACCACCTACTCCACGCTGATGAAGAGTTACAACGAACAAATAGGTCGGTCTTTGCCTGTTTGACCTGAAGATTTAAAGGGACCCCAAGTATCTTACATCTAAATATTTTATGTCAGCCGAATGCGAGAGCTTGAGAAATTCCATCAGGACCCAAGATGTTGAATTTAAAGCTACACAAGAAGTCCTGGATGCTCTGGAAAGTGATACTCGAAGGGTGAGTCACATATCTGTGTTGAATCGGAATTTGTGACCAATATCTGATATTTTGTCGGCAACCTCTCAACTTCTGATAGCTTGAGAAGGAACAAGCTTACCTCAAACAGGCAAACGAGCTACTTCTGCTTGACTTGTCTGCTGCCCGGCAAGCTGAAAGCTGCCTAGAGGAGCAAAAAGTAGAAAATTTCTCGCTTAAAGAGACGTAAGTCATGATATTTTGCGTTGTGTTCTTCTCAGGTCTAAGTCATATCTCATTCATTTTCGTCCAATTAGTATCAATCGGCTTCGAGCGGATTTAGACAACCTCCGAACAATGAGCACCGCCAGTCTAGTTTCTACCCAAGGCGGGCAGGCACATACCGGTCCAGAAACTCTGGGGCGAAGCTTAGAGAAAGAGCTTTTGAAGCAATTGCAGGATCCCTCACTTGAATCAATTGTGAAAGACTCGACAGAAAGTGAGGATGACGCCGAACTGGGGCCGGACGATGGGAATGGAGAGTCGCTTGTTGAGGCCATGTTCATGGCTACCAATAGACAGGTGAGGATTCCCATTAATGCCTTTCTCAGCTTTACGCATGTATCAGATATGAATTAACTTACTAGTATATGAGCCTAGGGTCAGACAGGGGCATTTGATAAGCCTATTCAAGCTGAAGATGACCTTGCAGCAGTCGATCAGGAAGGTTCAATTGTATGAGTATCTGTGGATTCAAACATGTACGAATCACTCGGTTCCAGAATTCTAATCAAATCTTGTTGAATTCAATCCTTCCCAGACTCGAAGCACTTCCGAAGAGGAAGTGTCTCGATTGAAGGCCAAAATACGTACGGATGAACCGATTATGGCTGGTCTTCCAGCATATTCTCCTCGAACAGCTGAGAGTCTATCTGCCGAATTATCAGCCCAGATGCCATTGATCACCACCGCCATAGACAATCCTGTTACTTCGTTGCCGATGGGCGACAAATCTGGTTGGTTGACGGGTGTTCGACAGCGTCAGAAGAAAGCTCGAACTGTTCGGTTGAAACCATCATTGTGGGTCAAATTGCTCTCTATGCTCTCTGTATATCCAGACTGGTGTCGCCATTCTCTCTTACTTTGGCTGACAAAAGTTCATACCGTCAAATGTATGTAACCTTAGCCTCACGGATAGCGAGGCGCGTCAAAACTTAGCTCTGTGCCTTGAATCAGACTTTTGGGACTTCACCAAGCGACATGGACGGTCTATCATTACCGGGGTTTTCCTTAGTGGCGTGACGTTCTACCGTGAGTTTTCAATGTTTTTTTAGATTCTATGCGGTTTCTGTCTGAAAATTGATCCATGGACGTCTCATTCTGTCACAGTTGGAGTTGCGTATGCCGATAACCAACATCCCGTTGGGGCAAATCTTCAAAGCATTCTATCTGGAGATGCAAGTGTATGGCAGGTACGTTGTGTACTATCCTTGTCTCTCCACCCGACAGACACAACTAAACAGAAACTGTGTGATTGATACTTTGGTTGGATGATTTGTCACAGTATTATAATGACCTCGCTCGAGCGCAAGGCGCAGGTATCGGCTTCAGTCAGGTACCCTGGGAGCAACCCAGTTGGCTGGGGTACTTGGGTGTTATCGGAATTGGGGCGGTTGATCATGTCACCAGAAGAGTGCCGACCTAAGAATTGTTGGTATCGTGGACTTGCGTGTTTCAACTTCCTTGGTAATTTTTCTTTTCTCTCTCTCTGTTGCACTTTGTGCCTTTCCTCTCTCTCTTATTCACTCTCCAGCCAGAGTCATATGATACTGGTTGTATTTTCTGCTACATGACGTTTCACGACTCTCCTACCCGTATACCCATCCTTTCTGCCGATCATAATCCTTTCTCTCTCTCTCTTTCTATTATGGTTGTAAACGTCTACTTCTGGCGCATCTTCTGTTGGTGCATATGATGAGTTTTGACTTTAACGAGAAGAAAGAAATCAAGACAGGGCGATAGATGCAGATGAAGTTGATGAAGGACATCCTTTCTTTGATTACACGTAACTGGTGTAACCTCCGTTATGATTTCTCCACGCGACGCCTTCTGCTTGCCCTGGTTTGACTCATCGCCCTCTTCATCCTGGTTGTACCCTCATCCTTCATCCCATCCATATACATAAGGCCGTCGTCAGTCTCTCTCTCTCTCCTTCTCTCTTCTACATCTCTCTCTTTTCCTCACGCGTACGATATGGGAAACGGTCAGTCATCGCCCAACCCACATCACACACCGCGCGAACACAAACCATCGTCGTCCCATCATCACCACTCTCGTTCGTCATCACCCGCTGCCTCAAATTCAGGGAACAACCGCCGAAAGAAATCACTCGAGCTTCCTGATCTCGCCAACCTCACCCTTACTAACGTCAACGGAACGACCGGCTCGACACCTTCATCGCCATACGCTTCGGTGACGCCTGGAAAAGACGTGCAAAAGGATCTGCTAAAGATCGGAAACGCGAGAAACGTTCCTGGGTCAGGTAAACCGGGTGATAACCTGGGCCTTAAGAAGAGACTCTCACCTCTCGCTCCTTCCTTAGTAACTTCACCGTTATCTCCGACGTCTCCTAAATCTTCTTCTATCAACGCCGTCCATAATCCTTACTTCTCATCATCCGTCCCGACCTCCGCTTCTTCATCCGCCAACAACACCAACACGTCTTCGCCCACCCACGTTGATAATGCTCTAGGTAGCAGAGGAGTTGGCGTCTCTCGTGAACCCGTTCCTATTCCTAAGACTCCCCAGACGCCCAACGCTGGTCTTCCGAACTATTCTCGATTATATACTCCCAACCAACAAACCGAATCTGATCCTCCTGATAGACCGTCCACCATCAGAGGCGATCATATAAAACAGGCCAAGACGGCTCGTATATCAGACAGTCTGCCAGAGGAGCATCCTCCGCTTTCGACATCGCCCGCATCATCGAAACACAGCAAGAAAGATCCTTCGGGCACAGGAGAGGACGAGGTGTACGTTCGGAGTTCGTTACCACTGGGTGGGGCGGCCTCTTCTCCCGGTCCGCATGTAGATGGTTCCGAAGTAACGTCGATGGGGTTGGGTTTGATTGGGGCAGATACGCCAAGTAAGCCTGTCGAGAGAGAGTTTGAAGACAACAAATCCGTCACACGACAGGTGGAGGATCTTAAGCAGGCTGAGAAAGATTTTATGGTCGACGTGAAGGAAGAAGGTGTGCCGACGATCATCAACTGGACCGGAGGCGGCAAAGAAGTCTTTGTGTGTGGAACGTTTGCGAAGAATTGGAAGGAGAGAATTAGGATGAATAAGAGGTGCGTTCTAATCTCCTCTTCCAAACATCAAGAACCTCAATCATCTTGTCTTTCAATTCAGCCGATGTTGACTTTAGCTGCCTCTCTTTTTATTCATGAATGTCGTTGCTTCTATTCGCCTATTTCAAAAAGCACTCATGACTTTACGCTAGTTCTCAACCTTCCTCCAGGTCCGCATAGACTCAAATTTATCGTGGATGAATCTTGGAAGTGCTCAGACGATCTAGCCACGGCCACAGACGCAGACGGAAGCCTGGTCAACTACATCGAGGTTCGTTGATTACACGGGGTAAGAGTAGCGAGAAGATGGAAATACAGGCACTCATTCTTCGTTGTTCTCGAATCATACTATACAGGTTGAGCCGGAATTAACTAAAGATGGGAAAGGTTGGAGTTCAGAGTGGGAGGGTACGGCTGAGGATGACGATGGTGTGTCTACGACATTTCTCTTCTTTGCTGAGAGGTTTAGACTTGATGAGTTTGTTTTGGAGGTTTATCATATCTTTATTTGACCTTTTCCACATCACAGATGATCCTGATCAGTGGACGACTGAAATCCCAGAACTTCTCATGCAAACCCAAGCGGCGGAAGAGGCACATTTGGCATACATCGCAAATCTGCCACCAGCAAACCGGCAACCTGGTTCAGCCGCACTCGCAAACCCACCTGGTTTACCATACCCACCTGGGCTGCCGAGACATCTGGAGAAGGTCATCTTAAATAATCCGCCGAAAGACGGCGGTCAAGGAGGGTCAGGAGGGCCGACTGAGGAGGGTGGAACAAGAGGGCGTGGTACAAAGACCGGAAACAACTCGATCGCCGCTTGCTGTCCGTAGACTTTTTCCTATCTTCTTTCTTTTCTGTAACAATTTCAATCAAAAAGCCATCTTCATCCAGATAAGACGGAAGATGGAATTGTATCTGACACGTTCCGTTTCTTGCTTTTTTGTTCTTTATCATCGACAGGGACGGCAATACCAGATGACAACTCCATTCTACCTATTCCGAATCACGTAGTGCTTAACCACCTGACGGCTAGTGCTATCCGGAATGGAACCTTAGCTGTTGGGACGACCACTCGATACAAGAGAAAAGTTAGTTCTTTTGATTCTCCTCTTCCGATACACCAATCGGTCTAATAGGGAGCTGACTAAACCTTGGCTGTTGTAATAATAGTACATCAGCACGCTACTTTACAAACCTGTGGAGATCCGGGACTAAAACATCATAGGTTAAAGTTCAACTTTTGAGTTTCTTGACGAATTTCTGTCTGCTTCCTTGTCATTTCTGTTTCATCTTTCATATAATATCATCTTAACAATGTTCGCCATGTGTATAAGCTTCTTCGCTTCATCTTTTCGATGTCATTCTCTAGTGTGTCAATCTTTTTGGCTTGATGTTTCTGTACTTATACGTCCATCTCCCGTCGACTTCTCCCTCTTTGTTTCCTCTCTTTTACTGGACCTTCTTATCTCCAAATGGAGTAGTCCGGATCTTACTTTCCAACACCAACATCTTTCTCATCTGTCCCCTTTGGTTATCTCCACTTTCGCACGAGTTCTCTTGTTTCTGCTTGTCTTCATCTCTCTATCTCTCCACTTGGTTAGGCGCTCTATCAATTATATTCTTCTCCGTTTTTATTTTTTTATCCGGTCTTTTCTCTTTGTGATGTCTTGCTACTTGACTTCACACAAACTACAGGTTTGAAGACGAGACGAGAAGAGACAACACGAGAGGCGTATCGTCCAATTTCTCTTTGATATGAAGAAACATTTCCGTAACAACAAGATATACCTTAAAGGAACCGAGTATGTATATGTATGATAGGTCAGACGATCTTGATGCATAGATATGGGAAGGTAAGGCTTTGATGTATTGTGTGAGATGTGAACAGAGTTAAGAGAAGAGAGAGAAAGAAACGAACGTGAAGAGAGCCTGTGCAAGACGAGAACAAGATGTGAAGCTGGAGAAAGAAACAGGAGTGAAGGCAGAGGATCAGAATGGGAAGTACATGCGACGTGAGAGATAACGAATGGGATGCATAGGTGAGAGAAAGAAATTGGCCTAAATGAATTAGAAGAGAGTTCCGTAAGAGGAATATGATGTTTTCTTTTTGATTGGGAAGTGAACATGAGGAGCAATCCAATATATATATATTTGAACCTGATACGAAGTTTTTCTCCTATTGGTGAAAAGAATACGAAACAGAGAGTAGAAAGATCTGAGGGTAGCAAAGAGCTGGACAATCAAGTGAAGAATATCTATCTTCCAAAGAAGGCTGAGATTCCTCGTTTTTTCTCTTTCTTTAGCTTGAGAGGCTCCACATACGTATCTAATCTGTTCACCGAGGCTGAAGCCCTTCCCGTTCCTGAATCGTCTCTATCCCGAGTCCGAGCCTGCATCATTCGGCTCGATGAAAACGAGGTCGTGGGGAGATGATAAGAATGAGTTCGACCTTCGGACTGTACTGGTACGGGAAAGCTATATGCAGAGGGAATCTCGCCTGTGCTTATATACGGTTCAGACGAAGCAGGTGGGAGGGGAGGGAGATCTTTGTCCATGTTCGATATCGTAGAGATCCTCTTTTGTGCCAGAGGACGGGAATAGTACCCATCGGTCATAGAGGGAGAAGAAACTCTTGATCCAAGGGAAGGCATGTATGGATCCGTATGACTCTGGAGCAACGGCGAGCTTAACTGTGACGGTGTTAAGGATGTTCGGTTGGGGAAAGTATGGGTCGAACAGGATTTACTATGCGTTTTCTGGTCTCCTTCTTTAACAACATCGATGCCGACAGGAAGATATCCCATCTCGGGCGAGTAGTTCATAGTCATCCTTCGCTTCCTGTCGTCGAATAGGGACGCATTCATCGGACCACTCCCGTCTCCATTGTCCACAACAATCAACCCGCTCTTTCGACTACACAACGTTTCTCGACTAATTTGTCGGTCGAGGAATCGCATGGATGGTGTAGGCGGCGAAGATGTGGTCGAGGAAGTCCGTTGGTGAGGCGGAACTCCGTATGGCAAGGATGAGTTGCTCCCAGCAACAGGGGTCGAAACTGATCGAGGATGAGAAGACGAATAGCTCACACCGGTCGAGAGGGCAGGTGGGTAATTACCGGAGAGCCCCGAGGAACCAGATCCCGATCGACCGTGGTTGGACCCACTGATATCGCCGTACCCTCTAGGAAGATTCGGACCAGAGCTATGCGAACCCGAGGAGCTTTCGCCACCTCCTGCATCTGCTCCAGATTTTCTAGACAAAAAGGACAAACTTGGGGGAGGAGCCAAAGGAGAGTTCAGATCATCCTCGCCCGGAGTCTGAGGTCTGGATAGGTTAAATGTCCCAGGGTTCAACATTTGAGGAGAGTTTCCGAAGCTTGATGTCGTCCGAACTGAGGCACCACTACCCAACTTTGAGAAAAACTTCTTGATCCCTCCTTTACGCTTCTTTTGATCCGGATGATCTGGCGAATGGTGCTGCATATATTGGTAAGGTGGGTTAGGTGATGTTTGAGAGTAGTTTTCGAACTGGATGGTGGAGACGTCGGGAGTAGATGTGCGATCAAACTGCTGACGCCAAGATTGAGAAAGTCCGTCGGTCGAAGCGGCCGCAGGAGGGTATGGGGATGAATATTGGCTTTTGATACCCTTTTCTCGTTCTCTCGCGAGTCCAAGACTTATAAAAGTAGATTAAAAGTTCTGGTCAGCCGGACTTCTGCCTGTACTAATAGTGAACCTTGAAACCAATCATATCTTACTGCATATCAACCATGCTGCCGCTTGCTCCATATGTACTTCCTTCCCCACTTGCCAGATCACCGGTCTCGCTTCTTCCACCGCTACCAGAGATTTTGCCTCTAAAATTCCCTTTCGAGTCTAACATAGTCGAACTCGTGCTCCTTCCCCGCCCTGCCCAAACAGCAAAACTAAATGGTCGAACAACTCTCGAATCTATCGAATTTAGACTCGGTGTATCCCCTCGAGAATCCACGGTTTTCTGACGAGAAGTCGTCGTGGTTAGGATTTGAGGATCCGAGTATGGCTGATGATTCGGACCTACAGGCCTCAAAGAGTTTGACGGCAAATTCTGCTGTAAGAACGAAGGCATAGTGCTCGATCGTTGATGTGTGCCTTGCTCTCTTCCGGGCGGAAACCCGATCGCGTATGCGTTTGAGGATTCGTATTCGTTCGTGCCGAAGCTCTGTTGATGAACGTTTCTGGGAGGGCCAATTGGCTTCGTACCAAGACTGCTTGAATTTCCGTTGTGTGGAATTCGAGTTCGACCGGTAGTCGACTCGAGTACGTCAGGGTTGTTCGATGGATCCCGCCGGAGACCAGCGAGCGAGCTCCGGACTTTATGCAACGAGGCCTTTGATTCAGAGTCAGCCCTAGATGAATCAGACAAGCCCACGAGCGCGTCTGGATGGATCAGTGTAAGCTGATTGCGCAAGTAAACTTGGAGTGTGCGAAGTCGATGGGTAGATGCAGGTGGATTCTATGAGGATAGAAAGTATAGCGATACATTCAGTCATGACGATGTTCGAGAAGAAGGCAATATATGTCCGAGACAAACCTTAAGCGTCCATTCTTTTAAAGCGTTTTCCGTCAACTGGTCCCCGGCGATCGACCGTTTCGCTGGCATTTCAAACCCAACCACCATTCCCATTCCGACTGGTCCTCCTCCTTCCCAGTCTTTACCTCCCTTTAGTAATTTCGTCACATCCTCCCCAGCTGATTCTTTGGAAACAAGATCTGTGAAATCTGCATCGGAATGACGAGCCCAAATTCCAGGGGACGTGACATCGACCATGATCAAATCTCTGTCTCGAGTTAAACATCTACGTGGATTGCAAATATGGTGCACATATGACCAAATTCAAAATTAGCTCAGTCCCACTAGAAATCAATGGGGTGAAAGAAAACACTGACTCTAGACAAACTTCTGGGCCAAAAGATGTTCCCATCTGTCCACCACCATTCTGAGCTCCTAATCTGAGCCCAAGCCCCGGATCCAAACTTCTCCGAGCAGCCTGATACGGTCCATCGATATCAAAAGCTTCTGACCGGGGTCTGAACATATCGTTTCCATTCGGAACCGGAGGCGGCGGGGGTGGAGGAGAACTAAATAGTATCGAAGACTGTCGAGGTCGATAAGATGATGAGGAAGACGTTGGAGGAAGAGGTTGCGAAACTCGTATAGATGTCAAAGCGGGTGTCAGTGTGCTCGATAAGACAGGTGGTTGAGGGAGTGCGCGCCTTTCCACTGGAGGAGAAGAAGCCGGGTCTAGTTCGCCGGGCAGGTAAGAAAACATGGTAACAGATCCACTCGAAGGAGAGAATAACTGCCGAGATCCAATTCCTGCATAATTGATTGGTTCTTCCGTTAAAACCTGCTTGTCGGAACCTTCCGTCCGAGAGCGATCAGACCCCTCGACTCGAGAGCCCTGTCCAAGTGATGGGGATTCGGATTTGACCTTGGAGGGATCTGAGAAGGAAGCTTCACGAGGAGATTTAACGGTAGCATGTGCTGATTCTGAATCGGTTCGGTTCATTGTGAACGATGGTGGGATGGGTAGAGGAGGCATGGATAGATTGATGTGAGTCGTTGCTGTTGATGTCGACAGCACGGCAGACGAGACTCCCGAAACGCTTGTCGAGGTCGAAGCGGACAGCATATTTTCCGCTCGAGGCGATCCAAGCAGAACCTTTCGAGTTGAACCTTTAGGAGAAGACGATAATTTAAGGGATGATTGAGACCCGACTGTGCCTTGTCGCAGGCCTGGGTACCCATCTCTTTTCTCCTCTCGATCCTGCTCCGCTTCTTGTTGAGACTCGATCTTATTTAGGCTCAAATCTTCCGAGTAGGGACCTTGAGTATCTCTTGGTGTACTTTGGATGCCCAATCCCAACGTTGCCTGTTCGCCAATAATGACATTATTGCCTGAGATGACACTGTCACCTACGGTCCTCTCACTCTCGACTGCTGCTGAAACATCCAATCCTGAGCTATCAGAGAGGCTCGGCTGACGTATATGTAAGGAGGATAGAGAAGGAGCCTGTAAAATACCTAGTGACTGTTGTTGCTTTCGATGGCTGAACGAGGGTGAAGAAGGCGTAGATGTGGGAATCTCTCTGGTAGTTGTAGCTGAAGCCGATGCTTTCCTAGGAGACGTCATGATGGATGATTGTGATGATATGACCGAACCAGTCCGGACCCTTTCGCGCTGACTTCTAAAGCTGAAGTTTGGTGTTCCACCAAGCTTGGGAGAGGCTACTGAGGATGATGGTAGTACAGATCCGGAAGGAGAGGACGAACGTTGATCGAAATCCTGAATTCGGAAATCTTTGAGAGTAGCTAAATGGATGGGCGGGTAGTCCAATATGACGGGAGAAGAGGCGACTGAGGCTGGTGAGATTTGATTGTCTGATGAGTTTAGTGTAGGAGAACGTCCTTCGAGAGACTCTTCAAGAGGAAGAAACCCGTTGGATGACTGAAATTCCTAAGAGAAAGGAGAGAGGTAAACAAGCCACCCGGAAAACGCTCGTCAGTTTGATATTATCTCGATATCTCTCCATTAGATCATGCGACTCGGTCGAACTCTATCCTCAAGAACGACGCTCAGAGTATACTTCGATACGTACAAAAGGACTGATCGGAGCGACAGTCGGTAGGTAATCTGATGTTCCAGGAGTGGACGGATGGCTCGCTGGGCGAAGGTAAGAGCCGTTTGGTGAATCTGGTGTAGATTCCCCGCTACTAGAGCGTGCCATAGTATTATTTTCTTGTGATCTCGCTCCCTCGACCTCGGACGGGTAAATCCTGAAGGCAACTGATCGACTTGTGCAATCTGATAGGAAAGACTACCGTCTGTTGGAGGAAAGAAGAGGTTGAAATCCAAGTGGAGGGAGGACAGAGAGGGAAAACCCGTTGATGGAAGAAAGATCTCACGTTAGTCAGACAAATGTGGAAATTATGATAACAACTCCCAGTTGCAAATCCAAGTTGATGATAAAACTTGAAAGTAGTACTTCTAATTTCGTTTGCTGTTCTGTTCTCTTCCACGTTTCTTCTCTTTCAAGACACGGTAAGAGGACAAGGAATTTACAACGTGAAACAAGAAACAGACGAATGTTAGGAGGATAGAAACATCAAGAAATTCTTGTGCTTTTGCAGCTGGATGATAAATACATGCATAATGATACAAACATCGAACAAGCCCGCCTTGCATCGTCAACATGTTCTTCTCTCTGTTCCAAGTGCCGTTCAAAGTCCTCAACATCGCCTCAGCCCAGTCAATGGTGTGCATATTCAGAAGGACATTACATATGATACAGTCTTCTTTTTCTTCTTGCACTCTACTCTCGGAACGAAAATAGATGACATACACTGTGCCTCGCCGCAAGCACCCTCTTGTTACATCATCCACAAACACAGGTTATCAACAATCACTCCGGCTTAGATGGCGTTGAGCTGGTCTCTTCCAAACCGAATGGTTTGGGGGCAGTAGGTCCATCCTCAAGTCTGTTGGAAAATAAGGTCGCAAACGAACAGCCGTCAGAAGGATCCAGACTTCAAAGATAAAGGAAAAGTAGTGGAAGCTTACGGCGGCGGGGCAGAGTTTCCAGAGTTAGCACGTCGCTATCGAGTTCGGAAAATCAAGACGTATTAGTGAATTGTACGCAAGGACTGATGATAACAAAGAACGTCGTTTAGAAACGCACCTCAAGGAAATCGTCCATATCGTCCTGAATATCGAACGGTCGTTTGCCGAGCAGCTCGACCATGGTCTCCCGAGTCAAGACCTCTTTCTCGAGTAACTTATTGGCCACGAGTTCAACCTCGGCTCGCTTCTCCTCTAATAAATCTCGGGTACGCTGTCGAGCCTTTAACAAAAGTTTTCGAACCTGTGAGGTAGACGAGGAATTAGAAAGAAATGTAAGCTCAACACATCTTTCAATAAGCTCGTCATATGAGATGAAAGAAATTAAAGATACCCACCTCCTCATCCAACAACTCGCCGGTCTTCTCACTGAACGGTTTCTGGAAACTTTCCGAATCTCGTCGACCATAACTGACTGGCCCAACGGCCTCGCTCATTCCGTAGTTTGAGCAAATCTCGAACGCCATCTTTGTAACCTTCTGCAGATCATCCTGAGCACCAGTAGTGATCTTCCCGAAGAAGATCTCCTCGGCGACTCGGCCACCAAGTGTCATGCTCATCGAGTCGAGAAGCTGCTCGGTTGAGTAGAGGAACCTCTCTTTGGGGAGGTATTGGGCGTATCCAAGTGCGCCTACTCCTCGAGGAATGATCGAGACCTTTAACAGAGGATCGGCGTGCTCCAAGAACCAACCGCAAACAGCATGGCCGGCCTCGTGATAAGCAACAGTTGTCTTTTCCTCCTTGCCAAGCACTCGACTCTTTCGCTCCAGACCGACAATCACTCGCTCAATCGCGCTTTCAAAGTCCCTCTCCTCAATCGCAATCGCATCTCGTCGGGCACAGTGAAGCGCGGCTTCGTTGCAGACGTTCGCAATGTCCGCACCAGAGAACCCGGGGGTCAAAAGGGCTAGCTTCTCAGCAATCATCTCGGTCGAAAGGTCTTTAATCAAGACGAGAGGTCGGAGGTGAACCATAAAGATCTGTCGTCGACCCCCAATATCAGGTCGGTCGATCGCAATATGTCGATCGAATCGACCGGGTCGCATAAGCGCCGAATCGAGGACGTCCGCTCGGTTCGTTCCGGCAAGAACGACAATGTGCTCGTTACCCTCAAATCCGTCCATCTCGACTAGAAGCTGGTTGAGCGTTGATTCTCGCTCATCGTTTCCGCCAAAAGAACCGGATTTTCCTCGAGCTTTTCCGATAGCGTCGATCTCATCGATAAAGATGATGCAGGGTGCGTTCTTCTTGGCGTTTTGAAACAGATCTCGAACTCGAGAAGAACCCACTCCGACGAACATCTCGACGAACTCAGAACCAGAGACAGAGAAGAAGGGCACACCCGCTTCACCAGCAGTTGCCTTGGCAATCAATGTCTTTCCTGTTCCGGGAGGTCCAGAAAGAATGGCTCCTCTAGGAATCTTGGCTCCGAGAGCAAGGAACTTGGCGGGCTGCTTGAGGAACTTGACAAACTCCATGATTTCCTGTAGAAACACATTTGTTATAATCAGTATAGCTAGTTATATGAAACTCAGAATATGATGTCAACAACATATAGTAAACTAGTTTGAGCTGACCTGCTTGGCTTCATCCATACCGGCAACATCCTTGAACTTGACGGCAATATCAGTCTCATGGCTGCAAGAACCAAAAAGATGTCAGCTCCAATTCTTTGAGAATCAACTCTTGACAAAGATAACAACGGTTCACTTACTTGAACATCTTGGCCTTGCTCTTTCCGACTCCAAAGATCCCACCTGGGCCTCCACCACCACCTCCGGGCAGCGCTTTCCTTGTGCTCCAGACAAGAACTCCGACAAGCAACAAAGTAGGCGCTATGCTAAAGACCCACTCTCCCCAACTAGTTTGGTCCTTATACTGGATCGGAATTCGCTCGTGACTGGCAATTCCAAGCTCATCCTGAGCAAGCTGCATCTGTCGTTCGAACGCATCGGGGGAACCGATGGTGAAGTAGTAGCTCGGCTGTCCAGAAGCGGCAGGTTGCGCGGGTGTGAAAGCTCCATTGCCTCCTCCACCCCAAGAGTTGTTATCATTGGCAGAAGGAATGGTAGCAGGAGAAAACAAAGTGACAAGCACTCGAGACTGATTGACTACAGTGAGCTTCTGAACGAGTCCCTTAGCGAGCAGAGAGTTTCGGCTGTGGTAAATGAATTGTCAGACAGTCAGAAAAGGATAGGAAACCAAGAAGACGGTTTAAGTAAGCAACCAACAATTCCTGGTAGGTAATTTCCCGGTGGTTGGTAGAATCACCAGAAAGCAGTTGATATGCCATCACAGCTCTGAAGTGAAAGCGAGGTGGAGTAAAAACAAGATCATGAACACAGAAAGATCGGTCAGCTTGATAGTCTATCTCATATTCGGTCAGTGACTTTCAAAGAATGGCAACGAGGATTAAAAAGATAGAGAAAGAAATGCTCACCCAACTCCGATCAGGAAAAAGTTCCTATTGGACATGTTTCCGCCACCTTCAGGAAAGCCAAGCTTAAACAACGGATCATCACTGTTGTCTTTCTTTCCATCCTTACCATCTTTACCATCCTTGGCATCTTTGTTCTTTCCAGTCAAATCCTGTGCGGACTCTTCGGTAGACTTACCCTTGTTAGGAGATGTCGGCACCGGGTTGTTCGAGGATGTTCCTTTCTGCTTGGGCTGTCCAAAAAAGCCAGAAAGAGGAAACGGCTCTTCGGAGTCTGACTTTTTAGGATCCTTGGACTCAACCGCCTTGTCGGCAGACTCTGGAGTATGCCTGGCGTAAGAAGCGATAGAAGAAGAATGGAAGGCCGATCGAAGGTGGAGGGTGGTCGGTGCGGCCCATCGGGATGAGGGACCGGTCAAGACGGATGTTATCCTTCTCGACGGCTGTAACAAACGGAGCATGTATGACGAAGGATTTTCTTATTGGGAGTATAAAGCTTTGGACACCGATAGGTCAGGCTAGATGTGTATCTATGTGGGTGTATGTAAAGATGATCAAACGCTGGTCGATGTGGGATGGGATGAAGGGTAGATAGAGAAGAAGAACGCTGGAACTTCCGTCACCTGGCCGATCCCATCGGCAAATCGCTCGTAATCATTTGGTTACATATGTCTGATGGTTACGTTAACTCTCCAACCTTTTTCTTCTAGACTCTTTAGGAACACTTGAACTGGTAAAAGACATTCAGAAGGAAGGAAGGAAGGAAGGATTCATTAGGGTATCATGATCTAGTGAGCAGTCTCTACGAGACGAGCCTACTCTTGAGTGTATGGACAACAGTTATGATATATGGAACATGTGAGGATGCAAGGGGAAGCTCAGCAGGACAGATTCTGGGATGACCACCTATATGAAGGACTACTTTAAACGCGACATGCGCTACATCAGGCTTACTCCTCTCCTTCCTTCCACACAATCGATCGTTTCGACCAGTCCCTTGTTGGATATCATGTTCTCTTTAGATGATCTCCTCATCACAGCAGTCTCATCACAGGACTCTCAACCAAGGGGTAAGCACCCACTTACATTAAATGAGTGGAGGTTGGAACCCTAACAAAATCTTTGATTACCTAATCATCTTCAAAAGTTTTTCTCCGTCTTAGTTTTTATCGCTCTCAAGTTTCTTGATCTTTTTTCTTCTCGTCAAGCATTCCCTACATCGGGAAAGCAACACGCCACTCAGCTCTACATACTTTCATTCATTCATTGGCATAACGGATAGCCTGGTCATTGGCTGTCTTTCGTTTCATATAGATCGGTTGCATACACATATACACACGCGCATCCTCTTAATTTGTTCTTGTCTCATTCCGTCTGGATTTACCTTCTCATTTGCAGTTCTTGAACAAAAATGCTACCGGCAACTTTCGATCCATTTGCTTTAAATCTCAAGCAGCAAGCACAAGCTCTGCTCACTCACCTACAGATTCCCTCCTCTCCGGCACCACCTATATCGACTCCCTTCCCATTTCTCCCCCTTTCCCATCTTCAGGCTGTCCATCATGTGGCTTATACTTCGGAGCAGACCACCCCGGATATGACTCCTGAGGCGTTCGTCGATGTTCTCTCGGATTTACTTGAGCTTCAGCCCTTGGCCGAGAAGGTCGCCGAACTCTTTAGACCGCTTTTGATGGTTCTTGTGGCCAGATGGCTTGAGAGAACTCGAGGAGGTAGAGACGAATGGATCAGAAGACTTAGCTCAGGTGTCCTGATCACGGGCTGTATAGAAGAGGTTTGGCCGTGAGTATCGCCCTGTTCTATCACCAAGCGCCTTTACTTGACTGATCCGATCGAAACTTGATACAATTTTCTCTCTTCCTAGGATAATCTCTCTTCTAATACAAACATCGACATATTCGTTATATCCACCTACCGAGGAATCGTTACTTTTACCTTCCAAAGACCTTCATCCCCTTCTCCTCACCCATCTAAGACTACTTGCTCTCGTCCCGTCGTCCCTCCTTCCGAAGCATACGATCTCGACCGCTACCCTTCGCGCGCTATTTACTACCCCTCACCCAGACCTGTCAACTCGGATGCTCGCCATTCGAGCATTTTCAATCCACACTGGTGTCTCAGAGTCTAAGCGAAAGGAGTGGGAAGAGACCATCTTACAGGGCAAAGCATTCGGTCAGGACGAAATGGTTTGGTACGAGGGCTTGACCGTCACCGAGGGCGTCATTCAAGAGGCTTGGAGTGACGGTTGGATTTGGCCTCTTGTAGAAGCCAGAAGGCTGGATACGTTGGAGAGAGCCTGGAACAAGAACGTTGAGGATCTCTACACGCCATCCAACTGGACATTATCACCGAGTTCCTTGCCCAAGAATCTGGCTCTTGTGGCAGATCGAGTGCTTCTTTTCCGACCTGCGCCCGCGCCTTCATCATCGTCTACACCAAGAATCAACCCGAATGTGACAGAACAGCCTCATATACCTACACCATCAACTACAAAATCCTTGCTGTCCCTCTCCCTTCATCTGTCAAAACGATCTCCCGTCCTGCTCACTTCACCTCCATCGAGCGGAAAGACTCATCTGTTGACGTACCTGTCCACATTGCATTTCCCGTTTCACCCAAATCCAACGCTCACAATCTCTCTAGCCGACACATCTCTCGACCCGAAATCACTTCTCGGTAATTACGTATCTTCCCCGACCGATCCCGGAAAGTTCACATGGGTCGAAGGTGCGCTTGCCAAGGCCGTGAAAGAGGGAAGATGGGTCATCCTAGAGGATATTGACAAAGCACGAGGAGAAGTCCTTGCCCTTCTTGGTGGATTGGCTGAGGAGATGAGCAGAGGGACCAGGGCGGTTGGCGACACAGGTTCACTCAGGATCCCTGGAAGAGAGGATGTAAGGATTGGAGACGGCTTTGCTCTTTTTGCCACCAGGACAATCAAACCGTTTGCCGCTCCTGCTACCGTCTCGGACGAAGCTGATGAGATCGAAGTCACCAAGCCGGATGCAAAGTTTCCCAAACCAACCTTCCTAAATGCTCAAAAATTCGTCGAGGTGTTTTTGGAGGAACCGACGAAGCAAGAGATCGGCATGATTCTTCAGGCTAGATTTCCTCGACTAGAGGCAGACCAGATTGATAAGCTCATGTCAGCCTGGAGTTCTGCCCAGATCGGCAGATCCGCTAGTGGAAGTGGCGTTGGCAGTGGAGGTGCGGCAGGCAGAGAGGTTGGATTGAGGGATCTGATGAAGTGGTTCGTCAGAGTGGAGGCATTGATCATTGGGTATGTTTTCTTTCCTCCCTTCCGAATCGAGTTTCTATAAAGTCCATATTTCTCATCACGCATCCTCGTCCGTTTCGTCTACAGCGCGGGTGCAACCCAAATCTTTGGTCCGGATGGATCGTTCGCCAATCCTGTCGTCCAGGAGGAAGTCTTCATCGAGGCGCTCGACGTGTTCTTTGGCTCGCTTCCCAAGCTAAACGTTGCCCGAGCTCTTGCAGTAGGGGCTCAGCTTGGGCTCAACGAGGAAAGAGCAGAGTGGTGCATGAAGAAACGAATGCCTGAAGTGAAAACATTCGGGAACGAGGATGGTGGTGAAATCAAGTCCGTTCGATTTGGGAGAGTCAAGCTGGATTGCAAAACGTCTACCAAGGGTTTGTCTTCTCCTTTTGTCTCTTCTCAACGTTTTGCCATCAGCAATCTCATTTCGACCGAACTTGTGTGATACGTTTCGACCGATTAGCCTATCACTCTGCCGCAAACGAGCGACCGTATGCTCTAACCAGACCTTCTCGACTTCTTCTTGAGCAAATTGGAGTCGCTTCCTCTCACCTTGAGCCCTGCCTGCTTGTTGGTGAGACCGGTACAGGAAAGACCACCGCTGTATCTTATATATCTCACTTGCTTCGTCGGCCTCTTGTCTCGCTAAATCTGTCTACCCAGACAGAATCCTCTGATCTCCTTGGTGGATTCAAGCCGCTCGATCCAAAGATTCCGGCCGGCGAGCTTCTGACCACGTTTGCGGATCTGTTCTCCAGAACGTTCAGCAGAAAAAAGAACAAGCGATTCGAGGAGGTCGTCAGGAAGGCTGCAGGAGCAGGAAAGTGGGGAAGATGTGTGGAGATGTGGGAAGAAGCCGGTCGATTGGCTAGAGATCGTTTGAAAAAGAAGCTTGAAGGCGTTGAAGAGGACGATGAGGTCGAGTGAGTTTTCAGTATCTTTCCTTCTCTCGCTGTTTTACTTGGTTCTTTCAGGACAATTTTTCTCTATGGGTTAAATGGAGACTCATCTGTTTGCGTCATGTCCTCGACACAGGTCCACAACGGCTCCCTCGGGTTCTGGTACCAACCTCGACGCAGTTGGTCCCCGGAAGCGACGGAAGGTGGCGCTTGAGCAACAAAACCCAGAGACTGCCAAGCTGGTGACCGAGTGGAATGCGTTCTCCCTTGAGGTCGCCGATTTTGAGATCAGACACGTCAAGGCTGGTGGTCGATTCGTGTTCTCATTCGTCGAGGGGCCCTTGGTGAAAGCACTGAGGAACGGAGACTGGTTAGTGGCATCACCTTTCTACTTCTTTGTTCACTATCAGTAAGCGACTCAACTGTCGAGTCTGTTCTGTCTTATTTCCTAGGCTTCTTCTCGATGAGGTCAACTTGGCCTCTCCAGAAACTTTAGAGAGTTTGGCGTGTATCTTGGAGAGTCCATCCGCTTCGGTCGTCCTTACCGAGCGAGGAGATCTCGAGCCTGTAATCAGACACCCTGATTTCCGTTTGTTTGCATGTATGAATCCTGCTACCGATGTCGGGAAGAAGGATCTTCCTGCCAGTCTTCGATCAAGATTCACCGAGATCTATGTTCCTTCTCCTGATACCGATCGACAGGCCCTCCGAGATATCGTCAAGCAGTATTTAGACGTCGCCGATCGAGCGGTCGTCGAGGATGTTGCCGAGCTGTATCTTGACATTAAAACTCTCGCCGATTCTCGACAGTTAGCTGATGGGTCAAACTTCCCACCTCACTACTCGATGCGAACACTCGCCAGAGCCTTGACATTCGCCTCTGAAAACGCTCCGGCATATACTCTCCGACGGGCGCTCTGGGAAGGATTCCTGATGTCTTTCACGATGTTGCTTGATGCTAAGAGCGCGGCCATCGTGAAGGCTTTGATTCAGAGACATATCCTTGAAGCCGCTGGAAACCCAAAGGCGATTCTTTCGCAAGTACCTGGGTTGCCTTCTGGGAGATCTGCCGATGATATGCTTCGGTTCGGACACTTTTGGCTGCAGCGAGGACCTAAGGAGGCCGACGACGCAACGGAGTATGTACTCACCCCGTCTGTATCGGAGAAGTTGATTGATCTGGCTAGGGTAGTTTCGACAAATAGATTCCCTGTTCTCATCCAAGGTCCAACTTCGAGTGGAAAGACAAGTGCGGTCGAGTATCTCGCTCGTCGGACCGGTCATCGATTCGTCCGTATAAACAATCACGAGCATACAGATATCCAGGAGTATCTCGGTACATACGTTTCCGATCCGGACACAGGCAAGCTCGTCTTCCAGGAGGGAGTCCTCGTCCGCGCTGTCAGGCGAGGTGATTGGATTGTTCTGGATGAATTGAACTTGGCTCCAACCGACGTACTCGAGGCACTCAACCGATTGCTTGATGACAACAGAGAGCTTGTCATCCCTGAGACCCAAGAGGTTGTTAGACCTCATCCTCATTTCATGCTCTTTGCCACACAGAACCCGCCAGGGCTATACGGAGGAAGAAAAGTACTCTCGAGAGCCTTCCGAAACAGATTTCTTGAAGTCCACTTTGACGATGTTCCTCAAGCTGAATTAGAAACGATCATTCATCAACGATGCCGAATCGCACCGTCTTATGCTAAGCGGATTGTTCTAGTCTTCCAAGAGCTTCAAACAAGGCGACAAGCCGGCCGAGTGTTCGAGACAAAGCAGTCGTTTGCCACCCTCCGAGATCTCTTCAGGTGGGCGATGCGAGAGGCTGGGGATACTCAGCAGTTGGCTGAGCATGGTTATATGCTCTTAGCTGAAAGAGCGAGACGTGCAGATGACAAGTTGGTTGTCAAAGAAGTTTTGGAGAAGGTATTGAAGGTCTCGATCGACGAAAAGAAGCTATATGATCTGTCCTGTGAGTTGATGACCAAGTCATCTCCATTCATTGCATTGTAAATTATGAATATAGTTGAACTGATGGTATCTACCTTTTGTGCTCTTCCCAGCGTCCGATCCTGCAGAGATACAAGAACGTTTGGGTTGTCCTCTCCCCTCTCTATCAACTCCCTCATCTATTGTTTGGACGAGCGCCATTCAGCGCTTGTATACCCTTGTAGCTGCTGCTATTCGAAACAACGAACCAGTTCTTCTTGTCGGTGAAACCGGTTGTGGAAAGACCTCGGTCTGCCAGTTGTTAGCTTCGGCTCTGCAGAAGCAGCTCTTTGCTGTAAACTGTCATCAAAACATGGAGACAGCCGATCTTTTGGGAGGCCAGAAACCGATCAGAAACCGAGCAGGTCGTCAACACGATGTTCTCGGAGAGCTTAACAGCATTCTTTCTCGCATGGATGTAAACCTGCTTTTGAACGACACGATGGAGCCTGAACAGGTCATTGTTGCCGTCGAGACTTACCTGAATGGACTCCCCAAGCCTCTTAGCGAAGACGGAAAGCTTCTTCGATCCTCTGTCGGAGAGCTCAAACGAGCTACCGCTTTGTTTGAGTGGCACAACGGACCTCTTATTGAAGCTATGACTACTGGTGATCTGATTCTTCTTGACGAAGTTTCCTTAGCGGACGACTCGGTATTAGAAAGGTTGAACAGTGTTCTTGAACCGGCTAGAACTCTCGTCCTTGCTGAAAAAGGCGGAAGGGATATTGAACAAATGACCATTGTGGCCGCTGATGGATTCCAGGTTCTGGCAACAATGAACCCAGGAGGTGATTACGGAAAGAAAGAACTTTCTCCAGCACTTCGAAATCGATTTACCGAAATCTGGGTGCCCTCATTAGATTCCCATGATGATTTGATTAAGATCATTGATTCATCATGGGCAGTTGAGTCACTCAAGGCATACAGCGAAGCAGTCTTGTCTTATCTTCGATGGTTTACCGCTGAATTGGGAGAGTCTGGATCCCCAGTCATTGGAGTCCGAGACATCCTTGTACGTTCCAGAATCAAATAACATCTAATGTGTATAATTGAAGCTGATCGGTTGTGATTCTTTCTCCTTGATAATTCTTATCATTCTCCAGGCTTGGGTCAATTTCACCAATATCGCTGTCAGAGATCTGGGCATTTCCGAGCAAAACGCATTTGTGAGTAGTAAGCTTTTCACTGTGTATACACTAGAGGGTTTCTAACAACTTTTTCACCGTGCTTTGCTACAGCGTCATGCCGCTCACATGACTGTCATCGACGGATTGGCCCTCCTGCCTCAGACATCAGGCCTATCGTCCATCGCAATTCAAAACCTGAAGAACGAGTGTATTCAAAAACTCGATCAGACTCTTGACTCCTCTTCTCCCCCTCAAGACTTTACTGTTCTTGATACGCCCGACGTTTTCTCGGTTGGTGGATTTGGAGTCTCTAAGGGTCATCTTGCCAACTCTATTTCAAGCTTTAGTCTTCGGGCACCTACGACTTGCGCCAACGCTATGCGAGTATTAAGAGGCTGTCAACTTCCTAAACCCATCCTTCTTGAGGGGAGTCCTGGAGTGGGAAAAACGAGTTTGATCACCGCTTTAGCCTCTGCCGCGCAGTCCCATCTTTGTAGGATTAACTTATCCGATCAAACGGACTTGGCAGATCTATTCGGTTCTGACCTTCCTGTCGAGGGAGGTAAACCTGGCGAGTTTGCCTGGAAGGATGCTGCTTTCCTTTCGGCATTACAATCTGGACACTGGGTTCTTTTGGATGAAATGAATTTGGCATCGCAAGCTGTTCTTGAAGGACTGAACGCTGTACTCGATCATCGAGGGACCGTTTACATCCCCGAACTTGGTCGATCTTTCACCCGGCACCCTGATTTCCGAATATTCGCCGCTCAGAACCCTGTCGGTCAAGGAGGAGGTCGAAAGGGTCTCCCAAAGTCTTTCCTCAACAGATTTACTCGAGTCTATGTCCACGAATTGACATCCGAAGATTTGTTGCTCATCGGTCAGCATATGTATCCCGATTTCTCTCCTGAACTTCTTGCCAAGATGATCGAGTTCAACAGCCGGCTTCACCTCGAGACCATGGTGCATCGTTCATTTGGTCGAGATGGTAGCCCTTGGGAGTTCAACCTTCGTGACGTTCTTCGATGGCTCTCGCTTCTTCACTCACCTTCGGCATTGGACAAACGCTTAGGTCATCCCATCGAACATCTACAGACCATTTATCTTCATCGATTCCGACAGGAGCAAGATCGAATATGTGTGTTGAATTTGTTCGAGGCAATATTTGCAGAAACTCTTTCGCTCGAAAATCATCCTCTACCTTCTGTCACACCTTCATCTGTTCAATTTGGTCACGCTATACTCTCGAGATTATCTAGTACAGCAGATGCATCCAAGGACGAAAAACTATCGATTCTTCAGACTCAGCTTGCTCCACTAGAAGCCATTAGTCGATGTCTCGATCTTGGTTGGCTCGTTATCGTTTCTGGACCGGCTGCCAGCGGAAAATCTGGACTGATAAGGTTGCTTGCGCAAATGTCTGGTCAGCGTCTTCGAGACTTCCCGATGAACTCTGGAGTGGACACAATGGAGCTTTTAGGAAGCTTTGAACAAGCTGATGCCTCTCGTCGCATGGATCGAATCCGGCGTCGATTGACAAATCTGTCAAAAAGAGCTTTGATTCTTACCATCTTTGAAGACTCTGAGTGGTCTTTGCTGTCTGCCGCATTGGACCATCTGGCTGAAGTTGCTCTTAATCCCGAATGTTTTGTTACAGAGGCTTTGGCTATCTTATCTACTCTAGAAACCATGCTCGACGATTCCTCTTCTGTTCTCGACGTGATCTGGGTTCGATCTGCTTTGCAGGAACTTTCCGCTTCTAGCAGTGCCTCGGGTCGGTTTGAGTGGGTTGATGGAGAGCTTGTCCAAGCTCTTTCGGCCGGAGACTGGCTGGTTATTGATAACGCTAATCTGTGCAACGCATCCGTTCTGGATAGAATCAACTCTCTTTGCGAAACCAACGGAACTTTAGTTCTGAGTGAGCGTGGTACGGTTGGTGGAGAGCCTCAGATCTTAAAACCTCACCCGAGTTTCAGACTGTTCATGACCCTTGATCCTCGACATGGCGAGCTCTCGCGAGCTATGCGTAATCGTGGTGTCGAGATCTGCTTAGGCGCTATCACTTCCCCTTATGATCTTGCTCAAATCACTCGGCAATCTCAACAATCCTTAATAGAGCCTTCGGATCCTACTACACTTCTGGCTCATCGTGCCTTGACTTCTCTCAACAAACTACCAGCTACTGCGTCTCGGCAATCTTGGTCCGCTTTTGCTTCTCAAGACTCCTCTTTGGCCGGCGTTTTACCTCACCTTCCTATTCTAATTCCGGAATCAGATCGGACTTCTTTTCCAGCTCTCACCCCCCAGCATGTTGCAGATCTTCTGCACCTGCTCTCCTCAAGCGCCCCGTCTACCTCTAACATTGTTCGGCATGTTCTTGCCTTGTACGATAGGGCTTCAGGCCTTCCTCTATCAAGCCATCTTTCTCTGGCTCTTCAAAATGTGTTTGATACTCAGATCGTTGACTTGATTGCTCAGGCTTCAGAGAAAAGAGTCGTTCTTCCGGAGTCATTCGTTCAGTACCAGGCAAGTACCTTAAACTCAACCTTTCAATTTTTTCGAACGCTGTCTCTTCTCTTCGATTACACTCTTGGGTAGGTGCGTTGCCGCTAAACAATTACTAAACTGTTCTCACATGTTAATATTTTAGCCTATTGATCCCCTGTTCAACTCCCATATCTATGAAGCAAGTTCTCGATCGCTGTTTATCAGTCAGATGATTGAACTTGTTACGCGCTCTTCGATATCCTCGATCAGCTTTACGTCTTCGGTATCCATGGCCGCCAAGAAATTCGTCAACGATCTTTCGGTTTTGGAAAAATCTTCTCTCGTTGCCCAAGGTCGGAAATTACCCGTTCCGGTGGATCAGATTACTACTGCAATATATCCTCTGATAAACGCTTTCTATGCTACAATCGAACGGGCATTGGCCCCTATCCTGACTATGGAGTCGTTGTTTGATGAGGAGGTTTGTCTCAAACTTCAATTCTGAATTTATTTATGCTGTGCATTGAATGTGACCGGATTCTGTTATTACCCTTTTTTTCTTCCCAGAAAATCGCTGTGCTGTCTCGATCATTCTCACAATTTGCTGATCTGGTGGTCCAACTTATGCTCTCCACCAACGCCTCAGTCCTTGACTACTCTGCCGTTCAAGTGCTTGTTGGTTGGTTGCTTGAAAGTGCTAACCAGATTCCTCCGGGCCTACTCGATCCTCTGGAAGCCCCTCTTCGAAACTTGAAAGAGTCAATCACGTTCGATACCGGTCATGGCCAACAAGAGATCTGGCTGGCCTATCTCAGAAGAACATCTCACAAGTCCTTCCGAGACCTAGTTCATCGCCTTCAAACACTCTTTGATGGAGTTCCAACGACTCATGACAATTTCTTGAGTTAGTTCAATCATCTTCTCATAAACGATTTCGATTTGCCCTAAAATCTCTGTGTGATGTTATTCTTATAGAACTCCGATCGACCGCTTTGAAGTTATCGGCTACATATGGACTTGAGCTCGTGAACCATGATCAAGATGACTCTAGCGCCCTCCAATCTCTGGAGCAGGACATCGAGAAGGTACGAAATAAGCTTTATCGACGAAGTCAAACCTCGGATCCAGACTCAAGTTTTTGACGCCTATTTTTGAGCAGGCGTTGGTTGAACTTCAAGACCCAGAGAACTCGCCAATTTTGATTTCAAGATCACGTTCCGGAATCCTAGCTACCCTTAGTCTTGATATTATTTCTAGCTTGTTATATCCTCGGAAAGACCAAAACATTTCTGTGCGTATCTACTGCTATCTCGCATCGCAAATACTGCTCAACGCTAAAATAAACATTCCAAATCCTTTGATGTCAATCAGGCCGTTCTACCGTCTCTTCAAGACCTTGTACACATGGCCGAGTCTATATCTTCGTTCCCTCTTCAGGAGACGGTTCCCCTTCAACACGCTCTTTGGAGTATTCAAGCTCTGGGTATGCGTTCAGTTTGATTTCCTCCCTGCTCTTGTGAATAGAAAGTCTGACCACGAGATACCACTCTTGATAGGTCACATGGACAACTTCACTAGCAAGGACCTCCTTGAATCTTGGCTGAAGACTCTTTGGCTAGAAGCTGACGTTCCAGAGGGCGTAAGTCTCTTACGGTCACTATCTGAGATTTTCAACTTTACTAATCTTTTCTTTGGCTTTCAGATTCTCGCTGGTCCCGCAGATCTTTACCGACCCACGATTCTTTCAGCCCTGTTGCACGACAAGTTCGTATAACAATTCGTGCATCTCATTATTATCATCGTTATTGGCAACTAAATTGGTATTTGTTCATTTTCTTCCTCAGAGATCAAAACACCTTGAAACTGAAGGATCTCCCTTCCCTCGAAGTCTCCTCCAAGCAACTGGCGACGGTCTTACGAATTCGTTCCATGACACATACTCAGAGCCATCATGCTTCATCCATCAATCTACTTGTTCGGTCTATCTTCGATGTACGTGTTCTGATTTTGAGAAAAATGCCCATAGTTATTATATATATCACTAATTGTCTATGTTATCTCTTCACTCAGGTTTGCGAGTCTTTTGCTGCTTCTTATCCAGAAGAGCTATGGCAAACTCTGCAGGAAGCACCAGTGCCGAGCACGACCAATGAGATCGAGATCTTTATTACTATCCTCTTATCGACAAGTCACTCTCAACTCCGAGCTGCTCTCCAACAGCATGTTGTACCTAAAATCGAACTACTTTTCAGAGACACTGAAGTCGGTTCATCCGACATGCAACTCCTTGGTCAGGCTTGGGTTGGTCTCTCAATTGCTACTCTTCAACTCTACGTCCCCGCTATCCCTATCGATCCCGCAGCTGCTCATGGATCCGAACTTCGACTCCTGCAATATCAAGAAACACGTTTTGAGGCAGAGCTCAATGCTCATCGCCGTTCTGAGCTTGAATTGACTGGAAACGCTTCCAATTTCAAGATTGCTTCTAAGAGCGAGCTTCTTTCGCGAGTTCAAGAGGCCATCGCCGGATTAGGAGCCCTCCGAGTAGATCGAGAAACCAACGTGGCTTTATTGAACACAATGTTCCATGAGATTCATCAATTCTTAGCTCAAGTAATTGATGGATCGAGAGTAGATGCTTTAGTAGCCAACATTGCCGCTTCGAATGAAGGCAAGGCAGCTTTAGAGGAGGATTCTCTTCAAAGCAATGTTCGTGGATTCATACGACGAATGGACCAGACGTATCATCTCTTTTCCGATATCACTCGGCCAATTGGTATTGCCTTAATGCAGCTTCGAACTGGATTCCGAGTTCTTGCTCGAGATGCGGAGATGAGATCAGCTCTTCAAACTACTCAGCTTGAGTCAACCCTCGTGACAACACTTACCACTTTCCCTACATCTCTTGGAATTAAAGCCCTTCGTCAATCTGAACTTCCTATTCGATTCAAATCCAAATCACCCGTTGTTCCTACTTCGAAACTCCTACTCTTGGAGATAGCCTCTGTTGCGTACGATGTTTCGCTGGGCATTTCGCTCGACAATCAGGTCGTGGAGTCTCTGTCGGGTCTCTTCGATCAGCTCTCTCATCTTTGGATGATGGATCGTGAGCGAGAGTTGCAGGCTCAACAAGAAGCCGAGAGTCTTTACCGTCAACGCAGAGTTGATGAAGAAATTCTTTCTGATATTGAGCTGGAGGAAAAAGAGTTCAAGGAGCTTTTCCCACAATACGGAGATATTCTGGACGATGATGAGGCCAGTCAGCCTGCCTCCGCTACCTCACAAAATCAGTCTGCTTTCATCCAAACCGAACAGCTGAAGCAGATTGGTCGATTACATCGTAAGCTACTTCTTGAATATATGTTACTAGCTAGCAATGGTCTGACACGCAGATATCAACCCACTGCCTTTCCTAGTCGCTATCTTTTCCACCGCTCCAAGTCAAGACTGCGATTATATTTATCATTCTCAACGGGACAACATCATTCAAGACGTTTTCGACAAAGCTATCAATTCGCTCGACGATTCTGTCGATGGTGCTCTCGCTTATCAAATCCGATTGCTGTGCCAAGAAACTCACAAGCGGACTTCATTCCCTACCTTCCGGGAGCGACCTTACGATTTTTATTCGGACGCCAATCCTTCCGAAATGAACAAAGCAGTCCAACTTCTCAACCGGCTCGTCAGCCGTCTCGAAGACACACTGAGGGAGTGGCCTGATCAAATGGTTCTCCATCATCTTATCGATCGATGTAATGCCATCTTATCCCTTTCTCTTGGAAGTCCTATCGTTCGAGTGATTGCTGCCATGGAGCAACTCCTCCTTCATACCGCCGATTGGGAATCTTTCGCAAATCGAGAAAACTCTCTCAAGCAGTTCCAAACTGAGATTGGAGGACTCATTGTAAGCTGGCGACAGCTCGAGCTATCTTGTTGGTCTCAGCTTTTGGAGACTCAATCTGTTTCGTATGCCGAAGAAGCTTCAACCTGGTGGTTCAAACTCTACGAAGTCCTCATTCAAGGGGGTAAAGCCGCTTATCTCGAAGACTTACAGAACGAAACGTCCGCCGCCGTTGAGAATCATATTCGTGGAATCATCACTTTACTCGATCAGTATATAGCCTCCAGCTCTCTAGGCCAGTATTCTGCCAGACTTCACCTTCTACGTTGCTTCACTCGGTTTATGTCACTTCTTTCAAACTCAAAAGGCAACTTCCCCGGATTAGAAAGAATCTCCCGAACTTTAGAAAGCATCACCGAACGATTTAGTCTTGCCGAAATCAACATCTCATCGTCTCTCCGAACACAACGAGCCAAGATAGAGGCAAACGTCCGGGATTTCATCAAGCTTGCCAGTTGGAAGGACATCAACGTTCATGCCCTCAAAGCTAGTGCCCAGCATACTCATAGACAACTTCATAGAAGTATTCGAAAATTCAGAGAGGTTCTGCGTCAACCTTGCGCTCCTCTTTTGGGAGCTCCAGAAATGCAGCCCTCTTCTCAGGGGTCCTCTACGATCACAGCTACTTCGAGTTGGTCTTCCATTGAGATTGGTCAAGCTTCGGAGCTCGCTCTTCCTCCACACCTGAAGAGTACTGCGCCGCATTTAGTCAATCTTTCTTCCACGTTCTACAAGTTCCGACAAATCTTTGAGACCACCATTCGACCAACGCTATGCTTGACTAGGTCGGCGACCATCGATGAACTCACTTCCGAGATTCTCACCACTGCCAAATCTCTGGCTGACGAGACTCCTGGAGTCGCCAATGAGGAAAACTCTAAAGTGATCAAGAATCTCCTCACTCGAAAACGTCGAGCTTATGGAGATCTGTTAAAAGAACTTAGGCGAATCGGTCTCTCTTCAAATCTCAGGTCTGACCTTATGGCTCGACAGACGTCCATCTCTACCCTGCACTCGTTACCAATACTCTCCAAATCCTCTACTATTTCAGAGGCTCTGACCCAAATGTCCAGTCGAGTTGATAATTATCACTTCCGACTTGTTGTTTCAATGGTTGCTCTCAGAGACTCGTTGCGAACACACAGTCCTGATATCACCACTCGAGATCTTCAGAGAGGTGTCGGATTTGTAGAGAGCGTGCTTTCTGTGGCTTTGGACCACCGTGTTCGGTAAGTCATGCTCATATCTTGCGATTCTCTGCATGTCGCTGATTGAAGTTTGTTATACATCCAGACTGGCCTCGGCTTTGCTCGAAGTCGATGAGTTGAAGAGCTGCGTTGATCGAATATGCGATATTGGTCCTTCTGATTCATCCGAAGCTATTGCTTGTTTCGATGGAATATCAATTTCTCAGCTTTCTTCCGATTATGACATCATATGTCGAATCGAAGACGCCCTTCAAGAAATTTTGTCTAGCCGAAATGATTATGGAACGACTATTGCCCCTCCTTCTAGAGGGCTTTCAACTGAATTTGCATCAAAGATTCTCTTGGGCGAATGTTTGCAACAGGCCACTCGATCTAAAGAAGCTCTAGGAACTGTTATAAGCATGTTTAAGGCTACTCCTTTCACGTTCTTCCTCAAAAGTATGTGCTATGTTATCTCTCACCAATTGTAATTGTCATTATTCATCGCGGTTTACTTTGGTTCTTCTAGAGGAATTGGACGTTGTCGAATCATGCCGAGCATTCCAACATAAAACTGCAGATGTGCTTAGACAATTATCCCTAGATGAACCCCACTTCCGACAACTCTATATGGGAACACTCGACCTAGTGGACATGCTGTCACTTCCTACTCCTTCGTCAATTGCCATTACTCCTCAGGCTGATGCCAATTTACTTGAGAAGGGAGACAAACTTCTCAACTCCCTCTTAGTTGTCACTCAAGAACTTCAGACTGTCCGCAATATAGTTACTCAGGAGGATGCAGATGCAGATCGATTTCTCACTGAAGAGTCATCTCTTCAAACGAAGGCCTCTCGAGCTTTGCGCCTACCAGAAATTCTTCGTCAACTCGGAGATCTCTTTACACAGCCTGCTGATCTTTCCACTTCTTATGTTCTTATCAAACGTATCCGACCTTTCCTTGTCGAGTACGCTATCGCAGCAGAATGCCATCTGAACACTCTAGCCTCTTGGACTGGTGCCAACTTCAAGCTTACTCACGTGTTAGCCCAAATCATATCCAACTTGGCTTTGAAAGGGTATTGTTCTCCTGCTGAAGCTGAAGACGCTGGTGCTGGCGAGGGAGATTCCGGTCAAACCATGGAGGGATCTGGAATGGGTGAAGGGACGGGTAATGAGAACGTAAGCGAGCAGATCGAGGATGAGAGTCAAGTTGAAGGTCTTCAGGGCGAGGACAATGAACCTCAACCAAAGGACAGGGAGCGCAACGAGGGTGGCGCTATTGAGATGAGCGAGGATTTCGGAGGTGAGATGGAAGACGTCTCAGCGAACGGCTCAGATGAAGAAGATGATGACGGTTCGGACGAAGAAGAGCAAAACCCGGATGAACAAATCGGCGATGTAGATCCTCTTGACGAGAACGCCGTTGATGAGAAACTCTGGGGAGACGAGAAAGGCGAGGATGACTCCAAAAAGGATGAGCAAATTGATCAGGATCGATCTACAGAGCAGACACAAGTATGTTATGTGCATAGTGTCTTTACTTTCCAACAGTTTACTGACTACTTGGATTTTAATCTGCAGAACTCCGACTTGGTTGCTAAAGAAGACGAGAAACCCCGTCAAGAGCCAGGACAAGAGAAGCCTGAAGGTGATGCTAACAACGCTGAAGACCAGCCCGAAGGAGAAGAAGCTCCGGAGCCCGAAATGGATGGAGAAGACGAAGATGGTGCAGCAGAAGACCAGAGAGATAAGGGAGAGAAAATGCCTGATAATGTCCCTGAAGCCGAAACTCTCGATCTTCCTGATTCGCTCGATCTTGGGGATGAGGGAGAAGGAGATGAGGAGGAGTCGAAGCCTGAAGGTATGGACGAAGATTCCATGGATGACATGCCGGATGATCAACTGCCCATGCCAGATGATCCCTCTTCCGCTCAAAAACCCTCAGCCGAAGAAGAATCTGTGCAACAGCCGGAAAACATGGAAGAAGAAGGAGAATCGACCCTTCCCGAGCCTGGAACTGACAACGCTGAGATTCCCGACGAGGACGAAGATACCCTTACTGAATCCGGGGATCAGGCTCAGGCCGAAGCTGGAGATGAGGATGTGCCAGAGGCTGCGGATGAAGATCAACAAGTTGCAAAGCCAAAGGTTGAAGATGGCGCAGATAATTCCAATAGCGCTCAGGCCCCCGACGAACCTGGAGAAGAAGCTGGTCAAGACGATGCCCCTCAAGATCAAGAAGATGGCACCAAGAACGATGTCGGAAAGCAGGCTCAATCTACTGTTGCCGATCAGATGGATGAGTCCGGAGACACTGAGAATGCGTAAGTCAAATAAGGCTCAGCTTTAGTGTTTCTTTCCTTACCATTTATGTTCATTTCTATTTTCACAGTGATAGCTCTACTCAACCTCCCCCGACCGCTGGCGAGTCTCAGGGAGGTCAAGGAGAGGCCGTTCCGCTTGAAGAAAACTCTGCCAACGAACAAGAGGCGCCTCAACGTGGCGAAGAACCCAACCCCATGAAGAATCTTGGGGACGCTATGAAGGAAATCAGGCGCCGACTTGACGAAATTAGTGAACCAAAGGAGAAGGAGATCGAGTCAACTAATGAAAAGAATAAGTCCGAGGCCGAAGAAGTCTCTATGGAAACGGGCGAGGTCGAGTATGCCAAAGAAGATGATGACGAAGACATGCAGGCTCTCGGAGCCGCTCCAGAGGATCAAACTCAGAATCTGTCAGATTTACGAATTGCTGACGACCAGCAAGAAAGCACTGAGATCTCCCATCAAATGGAAATCGATGAAGAAGATTCCTCTCAACCCGAGCAGCCCCTGGTTATAGAGCAGCCTCCCGAGCTCGATCAGTCGGCTGATAAGGCTCTTACGGAGTCTGAGGTAAGGCAACGCGGGCACCAGGATCAGCCCCCTCTAGATGTTGATCCTCGATCTCAGCTAGAAGAAGAGGAAGATGTTGCACCTTTGACCGAGGAGGAGTCCAAGATTCTTGATCAGCAAGTCGAGCTGATCAACACTCAGTGGCTTAACTCAGATCGATCATCGACCTCTGCAGAAGAAATGTGGAGATTGTATACGTCTCTCACGCATGATCTCTCTCACTCTCTTTGTGAACAACTTCGGCTAATTCTAGAGCCCACACTGGCGACCAGACTCAAGGGTGATTACCGATCCGGAAAGCGACTCAACATGAAGAAGATCATTCCTTACGTTGCTTCCGAGTTCACCAAAGATAAGATTTGGCTCCGACGAACCCGACCAAGCTCAAGAGAGTATCAAGTCCTACTTGCTCTCGACGACTCACGATCGATGGCCGAGTCACACTCCGTCCATCTTGCGTATGAGACTCTCGCACTGGTATCCCAAGCAATGACCAAGCTCGAGGTCGGTGACATCGGTATCGCGAAGTTTGGAGAGGCCTTTGAACTTCTACATGGGTTCGAGGAGACCAACCTGTCGGACGACAAGGGTGCTCAAGTAATGTCTAAGTTCAAGTTTGATCAGAAAGCAACAAACGTACTTTCTCTTGTTGAACGCAGTCTTCAAGTTCTCGCCGATGCGAGAGACCGACGATCCACTACCTCTTCGACTGCCGCCGACATCTGGCAGCTCGAACTCATCATCTCGGATGGAATCTGTCAGGACCACGAGAAACTCCGAACCCTATTAAGGAAAGCGGCCGAGCAACGAGTGATGATCGTATTCATCATCGTTGATTCATTGCACCGATCAACGGCGAACCCATTTGCGCCTGCAGGTTCCGTCCCTGAACCTGCGTCCCAGCAGCGAAACTCGATTCTTTCTATGAAAACTGCCACATATGAAACTGGACCAAGCGGTCATATGGAGCTCAAGATGGAGAGATACCTGGACACCTTCCCCTTCGAGTTCTACGTCGTTCTTAGGGACGTCGAAGCGCTTCCAGAGGTTCTCAGCGGCACTTTGCGACAGTGGATGGAGAGGTGCGTGTCTTTCTACTCCGTTCGAGGAAGAAGGCGATACTAAAGACTAACAGGAAATTTAAATTTTATCATCATCAGAGTGAGCGAGGAGTAGAAGGTGGCTACAGAGTGGCAAATTGGGGATTACATTCATAAAGTTTGGTGGGTTTCGTTTCTTCCTCTGATCGTGAGGTATGAACTGACCTTTATTCGTTTTATTTAGATGGCTGTTCATAGTTGCCTCTTTGGGCATTGTATTCTGTCTCTTTCTTTCTTTGTCTTCATTATCTCATCATCTTGGTCTATTTTTCTACCTGTTATCTCGATCACTTTTTGTCTGTAAAATCAACTGTAGTTTAGCACCCATCTTCATATGAAGAGTGATGTCTTCATGAGCCTTTCTCAAACATCATTTGTCTCTTGTCCTATCATTTTATTAATTCTTATTATAGATGCAAATTTCTGTTTTCAAAGCTCATCGGAATATGGTTCTGTAGGCGTTCTCAAACCGCCTCCGAGGGGAGACGATATCACAGCTGGCAGATAAATCATTGATCGTCTAGCCAAGCGGTGTCAATTTCAATCCCAGCATAACTCTTGAATTTTCTGCCAGCACGGTCTCCACTCCGGAAACAGAATTGAGAGCCATAGATGTCAAATTCCAGCTGGACTGGTGATGTCGATGTCGATGTCGATGCTGATGCTGATGCCGAGGAAGGTGCCGGTGAAGGGAGAGTTGAGTTGATAGAAGAAGTAGGCTGGAGGGTGTCGACTACAACAGTCGTCGGAGGGAGAGATATCCTAAACGTAAAAATCCCGTTTCGTTTGGGAACAACTTTCACATATAGAGAGTGTGAACATTAAGAAAACCGGAATGGAACGGATTTAATAGGACATCAAAGAGATTGAAAAAAAGGCCTACTTTTCAGCTTATCCTTCGGAGTTATGATCTTGAAAGTGTTCTCTGTTTCGTGGATCACGATACCTTGAACGCCTACCAAATCCTTATTTGACGACACTTTGACTATAAAGAGTAAAAGCGCGATTAGGGTTCATCAATTTGAGCTCTGCTCTTATAGAGAACAATGCTGTGGATCATGAGCAGGGTGACTTGCCTGTAAGGAAACATCCTGTAAATTCCGCTTTGGCGATTTTGTTTTGCAGTGCCTCTGCATTTCCTGCCCACTTCCCTCCTGATCCAATCTTCACATTCGGCTTTGAGCCGCCCAGTCCCAGCAACTGGACTAAGTACTCCTCCCAGACGGTCTGAAGTCCTTTGAATAACTCGAAACGACATTCCTGTTGTCTAGGCACCCAAACGCTCTTCCTTTTGATTTCTTTCCTGCTTAATAGTCCGATAGTGCCGGCCCGGATGGTATCCTGCTTTCTGCGGGCCTGTGCAGCTTGTTTCTTGGTAGTCGCCGCTGAGATACGCTGAGGATTGACAAGAGGAATCGATTTCGCATGAATTTTGGTTGCATATGTCGAGGCTGAGGATTGTATAGATGGCAGAAGGAGACTGGGTAGCGAGTCGGTCGTAGTAGGTTGAGGAGTTGGATCCGATGGTGCTGAGGAAGTGAAGAGAAGTCTATTTGACTATGTGCACAGAGGCAAACCAAGAACGAAAGATCAGCTCATAAGATCCAGACCAGAAAAATACAAGCTTACCTTCATGTAAGCTGGAAGCTCTCTGAAAACGTCGACTTCTTTTGGAGGCATTTTGAATTGCTACAAACTAGTGAATATGGTGCAAAGTTGAACAGCTGAGGGATGGATGGTGTACGAGAATGGTGATAGTCGAAAATATCGATTTCCCGAGGGTTATGCATTTCACCCGGCAATGCAAAGTAAGATCTTATCGAAACCACAACGCCAAGGTTTATATCTCATCGCATAATAAGATCTTAACCCGCCTTTGTTTCGATCGTCCTGTTCCTGACACGTCTCAAACCACCTATAACGAAGAACATACACGTTCAACTCTATTTTCACCTTCCTTCTTTCTTCACCCAAGTCTCTCTTCTTTATTGGTTTCTGTTTGTCTTCAGACGTCCTTACCTGTCATCTTTGACATAACGGATTCAGATGTCGGCCCTATCTAGAGAGAGCCATTCTCGCAGGCATGGTAGCACGTCTTCTATGACAAGTTCCTCTGAAGGTAGAAGACCCTCAGTACGTCTCTCGAGTTATTTCCTTTGAACATGACGAGTAAGCCATTCCTGTTTCGTAGTAGATATGGTCCTGATAGACATTGTTCTACTTTCTTCCCTATTTTCTGCTGCTCTGTTGGCGTCGTTTATATAGGAGAAAACTCGTATGTCTTTACATTCCGAGATGGGGATCGCTGTCTCTTCTCAAGCTCGATATATCCATCAACAAATTCGTTCTGACTGTTCTTCTCTGCTTTATGATAATTCGGATTGCACATTCCTGGCGAGCACATGCTATAGATATGGAGTCAGGTAATGTCACTTTCGCCACCAAAGATTGATGCCCAGTAGCCATGTCTCTGATATGGGTCTTATCGTTAAAGCTGTCACAAAGCTGCTTGTCTCCACTAGACAGCTTCTCTCGGCCCTAACAGATTGGTCGTTGGGCAAAATCTCTGAGATCGACGTTAGTTCTTCGTTTAGATACCTTACGGATAGCTCATCAATATCCTAAAACACTTTCTCGTTCAGGTCTCGGATTTTTACGTTCGTCTAGGAAATGATTTCAACACGGCCGTTTCCGCCTTCTCTGACCTCGAAATCAATATGAGGTACGGTCGCCAGCCTTTTGACCACCATTTTACTCGGCTGAATTTGAGATGATATATGGTTTCTTGAATACAGTGATCTTCTGGACGTACCAAACCGTTTAAGAAACTGCCTGGAACGATGCATCAACCAGGACCCCTCTCCCCAAAATTTAGAGCATTACCTGCCAGAAATACGACAGACGATTGTCTCGCTACTTCAGGGTTTAAAGGCAAAACAGGCATTGTATAAGTCTCGAAAGGACGATGAAAAGCGAGCTAGAGCAGCAGCGGCGGAGCGAGAACGAACAGAGTATCTTCGACAGCAGGAACAAGAGGCCCGACGATCTTTCTCTCGTATAAATCCTGAAGACAGAGAATCAGGACAAGATCCTCAAAATCGAGCGCTTTCCACCGAAGAAAATCGATGGGTGCCGCCAAAGTCCCAGATTGCCCAACGTTACCAGGCTGCTCCATCTCGGCCTCAACCTTCTAATTCCTCTCGTTCCCTTCCCCTACCAGAGGTGTCACACCGACCTCCGTCCGTCTCTAGTAGACCTTCTCAGAACTCTTCCCTACCAAGATCGTCGTATGATATTCCATCTAGTCAAGTGCAGAACCAACACCAACAACATCACCTCTCTAGTTCTTCCACAGTCAGTCACATACCTCACGACTTGACCTCTAGTACCAGTCGCCCCATCTCTCCATCATCAGCATCCGAGTCTGTCTCCATTCATTCACAGAGTTCCAGACGGCCTCATGTTTTATCAAGGCATAGAGACGGGCCTCTTCCAGCGCCTCCTCCAGATGCGTTCAAGCCGACCAGGTCCAGACCAGGTATTTCACCGTCAGATGAAAACAATCTTAGTCAGCCGACGGAAGAGTTGGCAAGTTCTCCCCTGGGAGCTCCGACCGCGCCTTTTCCAACTGTTTATACAGCTGCAGGAGACCCTCCAGGTCGAACTAGCCGTAGCTCTCATCGAACGTCCAACTCTTCTGTATTCTTGACAACGACGGATTCATCCCGATCAAAATCTCAGCAGCCGCCTTCTACGTCAGAAATCGATATGTCCAAGATAGATAAAATTTCCCCTTCCTCCAGACCAGCCTTACAACATTCGTTTTCTGATCCACCCGTTTCGCCCGCATTTGCATCCTCCTTCGTAGACTCCGTTCTCATTGAACCTCCGTTGTCTCCAACAGATGTCTATCGATCCGACTTCACTGTTGCTTTGCCCTCCTCGATTCCCAGTCAGTCAGCTGACACACTGACACCTCTTCCTGTACCTGCTCCAGTGATCATTGAACCACTTGCGGGTCAACTACCTTCCAGTCCTCTCAAGGCGGTCTCCATAGCTGACCAAACGCTGTCCAACCTGCGAGGATCAGGCAATGGGATCTCTAGACGAGCAAGTCAACGATATTCAAGCTATCAGATCAACAAAATAATGGACGCCGGAGGGTTAGGAGCGATCTCCAGTGGAGATGGTCTTGGCGGAAATGAAGGATCATTAGGAGGAGGGCCCGGTCGTTCAAAATCTTCCCGAAGGCTTTCTGGAATTCCAGATGAGAGTTCAGTTGATGGCAAGTTGCCTAGACATAGTCCTGCTCGTTCGCCCCGAAGCGTACGCATAGGACCTCCACCCGTCCCTGCTCTTCCTGAAGGACTTGGGGCAACCTCTCGTCGAGGACTTAATACAGAACGACTGTTTGTCCCTCCTGCTCAAGATGCCGGAGTTGAGGTCCGAGTTGAGGCTGACATGGATAGTGATTCACCCGTCGCAACGATAAACGGAGGATCCGTCATCACGTCTCCGTCCGCGTTCTTGTCGGCCCAGCGGTCGAAGGCTCCTTCACTGATGTCACTATCTGAGGAGGATCAGCGAATGGAAGAAGAACTGTTGGATGCTGCCTCACCGATCCGACCTGTCGGTGTAGTGGTTGAACATGCAGGTGATCGAGTTCGAGAGTCAACACTAGCAGCTGTGGGCCGAGTGGGGGAAGATATTGAACAAGACTCAGAAGCTGCCGAGTCTATACGGACGATTACGATCTTCCTTGTGCATAACAGGGAGTGCAAAAAATGCTTGGTAGACGCGAACCCTACAATCCCATCAATAAGATTGCTTTTTATGGAGAAGTTCTCATATACTGCCGAAACTGAGGAGTTTCCAACAATCTATATTCAAGACCCGAAAACAGATTGGAGGTACGAGTGGGAGGAGGGGGATGAACTGGGTGACGGAGTTATGCTAAGTTTGAATATTGAGCGTTAGTTTTTTTTTCTGTTTTTCCCTTATCCAACCAAGTTCATTCACTAATGAATCATATTTGAAACCGAATTCTTCATGACCACAACAGCGCTAGATCAAGTAAAGCAACATATTGATAGTCAGATTAGCGGTTTGTCTCGAAAGTTGGAAGACCTTATTAGAGAATCCGTGGGACCACTTTCTTCTCAGTTCGCCACACTTCAAGCTAGCAATCTACAGTCTCATCGATTGTCGGCCGGAATCTCACTCGCCACCGCTACCCAAGCTCGCTCCTCGTCAGCGACAAGGTCGAACTCTCAGAGTACGAATCCAGGATACGAAGGCTCATTATCTAAGGTCATTCGGACGTTACCTCACTCTGACTCTACCATCCTTCCCTCAACGATGAGGGAATTGCCCGGGTCGGTCATTTACCCCGCCTCTACAAATTTGTCAGGAGCTGGTTCATCTTCACTAGTTGATTTGACGTCACTTCACATACAGCCGTTCATCGCTAATAGCCCCACCACATCGACAGTCCCTGCAGACATTCACCAAACACTACGAGCTCAGCTAGATGAAATTCAAGCACTGCGTCGGGACCTTGGAGTAGCCCGGCAGATCCATACCGATGGAATGGCCGTCATGAAAGAGATCTTTACTCGTGTTCGAAAGGAGAACCAACGGCTTCGTGAGGTTGCGGCATCTTCATTGAATACAGGTCGGGCTTTTGTTAACGCAAGCAAATCGAAGATTGATAATCAATCTCAGGAGACGCTTCGTCGGATGGAGGACTTACAGGACGTAGTCGAAGAACTTTACCAAGACGTAACAGAAAGAATGGTCGTTCCGAAGCCAACAGTGATGCGTTCTCTGAAGAAGGATCTCGAACAGGCCGAAGGTCAGCTGAGGGAACTCTTATCAACGACCAAGGCGGCAACGACTACGTGGCGAGCCACATGGGCCGATGAGATGGAAAACGTGATGACGGAGGAAAAGCACCTCAAGTACCACCTTGCGCTTACGAACGATATTGAGGCGGACTATAATGAGTGTAAACGGGTTTTCGATCAAATCACACTATACGCCGCTCAGCGAGGGACCGGTGGTCCCCATGGAGGGTCAATTGGTCGCTCTGGCGGAGGCAGCGCATACAGGCAGCTGGGAAGTTCAATAGAGGATCCTCAATCGTCACTGTCAACCGTGATGTTCCAAATTCAAGGAGCTACGGTTGATCCAGAAAAACGGCTTCGAGCAATCGAGAACGCGGCTCGGATGAGACAAAGGGAGATGAATGGTCAGAAGGAAGGAAATGAGCTGACTAGTCAGCTGAGTGAGTTTGTCGACGGAAGGAAACTTCGAAAAACGGGTGGGGTTGAAGAAACGGAACGGTTGAGGCAAAAAAAGAATGAGTTGGCGCTCAAGGGAGTGATAGGGGGTGGAGTAAGTGCTTTGAAATCGGTTCCCTCGTTGACGACTATCAAGTCGACAGAGACAACATCGGCATTGGCACCGGCATTAGTGAAGCCAAGTGAGAGTATTGGCTCTTCACCATCGGACTCAGACTTGATCGCAAAAGAACAAATACCGACAGATTCTGAAACTCTTGTCGAAGATCGTGCTGAGATAGAAACAGAAGATCCGATGAAAGCAACTGATTCTGAGCCTTTCCAAGCTTCACGTTCAGAGGATATATCCTAGATATTTGATTTTGTCTTTCTCCTTGTCTGCTTTCTATCTACTTCATTATATTCCTTTAGTTGTGTAGCAAACCTCATTCTAAATAGGCTGTCACTCTCTCTGTCTTCTCCTCGTGGTGATATAGTTGTATATCGAAATGTAACACTTATCGCTCATGGTTTGCAGATTAGTTTACCGACAAAAAATGTCTCTCAATCTCCTGCCGGGATGCACGGTGACTAACCCGGGCGCCTACAAAGCCAAGATACGGGATACGAATACGAATACATCAACACCCTAAATCATTTCCCTTCCATCAACCATGTCCCAGTATGTGCTCGTATTCGCCTCTTTTGATCCTGTTTATCATCCTGACTGCACTTTACCATTCTTGTCTTTGATTCGTAAGAAACATCGACATTCCTTTTCAAGCTCCGTTCTTGCGCTGGTCCCCATACGCCGATGGACCAGCCACAGAAGGATGGTCGCCTAATGGTTTAGGGTACGGCACATCACAATCTAGTACGACCGAGGCTTTCCGATGGACTCAGGGTGTTGGAAGTACAGTAGAGTTACAATTCAACGGTGGGTTAAACTCGTTTTATCTTTACTATGTACTTTCCAAGAAAACTTACGGAATACCTCGACCTTCTTATGGACGCATCGTGTCGAACACAGGTACGGCGGCCTATGTATGCATCTTTCCTTCATGAAGTCAACAAGAAACTTCAAGTATAGCTATATAGATTGAAAGCTCATCAAACTCTTCTTCATGTTTTGATATCCTCGTAGATTTATGGCTCAGTACATGGCTCGCCTTCTTATACGGTCACACTAGACGATGCAACGACGTCTCCTACGCCCGATAAGACCGAGCTTGGCTCGTTTACGGGTCTGTCGGGATCTTCGGAACATACATTGGTCCTTAATGTTACTGAGGCTGGAACAGATGACTGGTTGGCTTTCAACAAAGTTGTTAGTGAGTTATGTTCTCGAATCTCATTTTGTCTTTCGGATTCGTAGAGTAGAGGTAACAGTGTCTACAAGGCTAACAAGCGAATGGGTGCTACAGTCTCGGTGCCCAGAAATGGTCAAGCAAATTATACATACGATGACGCAGATACGGATCACTTCGCTTATTCGTAAGACGATCATTGCATGGTATTCATTAAGTAGGAGCTTACGACGATGTGGCTCATGCTGACTGTAATGGATGTCGTTATGTCTGCTCGGGCCCATATGTACAGAGGAATTTGGGGGTAAATGATTAGTTTTTTATTCTCTGGCAACATCAGAAACCTTATTCATTGATATCATGATCTCGTTGCCGAAGAGTTGGAGCTGCAGCTTCTCAGGTAAGTCTTTCTTGATGTTTCTAGAGTGTATAGAAGATGTGCTGAGCCTCCCAACATCGATAACCTTCACCGTTGCAGGGAACATACAAACAAACAACAACTTATACTCAAGCCAAAGACGCGTTTGCAACTGTCAATTTCACAGGGTCTAGTATCTATGTGTTCGGGTATGTCCTTTGTCGTGAAGTAACCAAGTTTGAAAGTCAAGTTACCTCCACAAGCTAAGATTGGCATCACATCACTCGATATCATCTGTAACAGGTCTATTCAACCGGATCATGGACTGTACTCCGTTTCTGTAGATGGACAGCCGGCCACAACATTTAACGGGAGCTCTCGTGCGGGAATAACTCAACAGCTTCTCTTCTTTGGATCAGGATACGATGTATCCAAGTCACATATCATCACTGTGACGGATGTTGATGGTAGTAAGCTTGACTTGGACTACATCGTCACGTGGGCAGCTCCAGAGTAAGCCGATATCAATTCTTGACGGCTTCGTTTGGTGATCATGTCATTTCAGAGGGACCCAAAAGAGAACTGACTGCTTGGTAAACTTGCGATTTGGATTAAAGTACCACGCGGCAAAGACAGATAGCCGGAATCAGTGTAGGGGCAGTTATGGCTGCTATTATTGTGATCGGTGAGTCACTGAACAACCGACTTGTTGGTTATGAAGTCAGACAATGCTGATAGTTTAATCACCATTCAGGTGTTGTCTTGTGGATCTGGAGGACGGAGAGAAGGTATGTTTTGATCTATGGTTCCTTCTGAAAGTTTCACGTATGACTGAACGTTTCACACGCTGTCTCTTTCGGGTCCTGCAGCGGCAGAAGAAAACTCAATACATATGTACGCAACTCTTTTCGACTCACTTTATATGTCCTGGGAACGAACACAGACTCATTCAAGCTACGCGGTTTCTCTGGAAAGATTCGAGAATATGTAGAGAAATCCCAGCAGGTTCGATTGAGCTAGGACCGTTCCCCAGTATCTTCCAAACCCTTCAACACTGTACTTGTATCCTTTGCCTGTTTCGATGAATGCCTGATTTGACGCGTTTCTCTGTCATGGCCGACAAGGGTGTGATGTATGCCGTCTGATCTTTACTAAGTAAACACATAAGAATTTGCTTCATACTGAGTCTGAAGAGACATATGTGCCGAACATTCTCGATAGAAAATGAGCAAAGCTAATGATGATATCCGAACTAAGCCTTACAGCTCTTGTATTGCCTCGACTGAACAATCCGGTCGTCAAGGGGATAACCTGTGATGAAGTTAGTCATCGAGAAGGAGGGAGGAAGAAGTGGAAGAGTATAAAATAATAGACATGACAAAATATGATCTATCTCAGGGAGAATAAGAGATTATCTGATGAGATCTTACACCGGGACCTCCATGTATGATTCAATTGAATTCACCTTAGGTGATTGGTTGTATCCATGAAGGAGGCTGGTTCTTGCTTATCTGGAATGCACATGTTCATACAAGATTCATGATCATCTTGCACATGCTGATTGATATGAAAATCAGTGTTTTGCGCGGCTTGGTTTAAATAAGAAGGTTGATTGTATAACCCGTGCAAATCCAGTTAGTCACCATCCCTCAACATCCATTCTAACATCTATCCTTCCAGGCTGAACGATCTTCTTTGGACCATGCCAGCTTCTAAACGAGGTATAGACAAGGCAAACTTGTCCTCGGATGAAATCCTTGCTAACCAGCGAGAGAGAAATCGGAAGAAACAAGCCGCCCTACGGGCAAGGCGAGCTCAGAAGTTACTTGACCTCGAGCAAGAGATCGCTCGGTTAGGTGGAAATCACCTCCCGTCATCTACAATTAATGGGACCGGTACACCCTTCGGATCTTCCCTAGTGGGAAGCCAATCGATGGATGGATCCTCTCAAGGTCAAGTCCGTTTGGATGGGCAGAGAGAGATCAGAAAGTTGAGCCTGGTGGTAGGCAGATTGGTCGGAAAGTTGAAGGAGTTTGGCGTGGATGATGAAGAAATCAGGTCTTTGACGGAAGACGGATTGGAGGAAGAGCTTGGAGACCAAGGTATTGCGGAAGATCTGATGCAAGCTGATGATACCGAACAGAATGGGAACGAAAAGTCCGAAAGAGAAGTTCAGGAAGGTACAGAATATGAATTGTTCCCTCAACTGTCTTGTATAAACTGTGGTCTGTTTACTGATTCATTCGTTATATTTGTGAGGGGAAACCCTGGTTGAACATTCTTTACCGATATATACAGCTCATTATGCAGACTATATCCGTTTATCAGGAGGGGACAAGAATTCTTCATTATCTGCCGGACAGACTGTCCCCTATCCGACCAACTGGCCCTCCCCACCCCGAGACGACCCAAATGGCCATCCAGATCCGTCCGCATCTACTAATTCTTCTGGAGACCCTTTAGGACCCTACCCTGTATCTCAGCCTTCTTCTAATACTTCTATCTCTGGAGGTGCGCCTGTGATTGGCATGGATGGGCTCCTGACGGACCCTTCGTCAAATGGGATTCAGGCCAGGAAACCGTCGTCAGACAATCATGCAGGGAATCCACTACCTAACACCCCGCCTGGCTCTGCATTTCCGTTCGCCTTCGTACGTCTAGCAATACCGTCGAATCATCGTAGTTGTCTTTCTCTTGCTTGTGAAGTCATGGTCGATCCTGATTTTACTTTCTTTCTCTCTCCGACATCACTGTTCGTGCGCGATTGCTCACATGTCTGATTTGAATGTGAACTCTCTAATTTAGCTCTTTTCCGGTCCAGGCCCAGCAGGGTCGATACTCCCTCAACACGAACTTCAACAACAACAATCATTTATACGCTCACTCAGCACTGACGGCAGTCTATCCTCCGATATGATACCTCGAGAACCCGGCCAAGATATGCCCGGAGAAGGTGAGGGTGAATCGATGGGGGAGACCTTAGGTTTGAGAGCAGAGCAAGCTGAGGAGGCAGGAGGTGAGAACAGAGGTGAGACTCAAGTGGAAGGAGAAGGAATCAGTGGGGTAGGCTCGAACGAGGGATTTTTAATGGAGGGACAAATGCCGTCTCCAGATCCGGAGACGGGACACATGCCTCTTCCCGAGACAGTGGATATCCAACCAGTTCGTCTTGTTTCTCCGATTCTTCGTGTGTTCTCAACAAGGTGTGATGTTTTTGACCTGACTCGGTATTCTGGTTTCGGTTTATTCGCTTGTTCTATTGCATTACTTGACGTCTGATCTTCCCATCCATCAGACATACGATCATCCCGAGTGAAATGCAATCAGCAATTTTCTTTGCTTTTGCTCTTTTTTCTTCCCTTGAGTTTGTATTAGAGATGTGTACAATAGCAACCTCCCATTTAACCAAATAATCCGGTTTGCTCGTGGCTCTTGCACGAACGCGACATTTGTCGATGAAGGATGGAGTACAACACATGCATTACAAAGACTTTTACAGATGACAGAACTGGGAAGACCAGAGTTGAGACAAAGAATGCGAAATAAAAATAAGATTTTACAACAAACAAGTAAGATGCAAAAGTTACACAAAGAGATGAGCCCAAAAGATGGAAAGAAAACGTCTACAATGGGTATCGGAAACCAGCTTGAATCTGAGCGTCTGTTGGGCCGTGGTGGCCAGTGTCTTCACCCCTTTCGAGCCTGGCGTTCTGTCTGGAGAGGTAGACTCGGGTGGCAAGAGCAAACATGATGGCCACTACCGCAGCGGCCAGGTTGACGCAGAAGGCGTTGAGATAACGTGGGCCGGATGTGTAGAGGTAAGAGGTGAAAACGTTGGGTGTGTTTGAGATAGTGTTGATCAAGGCGAGAACAAGAGCTCGCTTGATACTTGGTCCGTTGGTGGAACCAGAGATCCAAGAGAGAGTGACAATGCTGGAACTGTAGAACGAAGCGGGCATCAACATCATGGCCACATATCGGGCTCCGGTTTTAAGCGTCGAGACAGCAATAATATTGGCCAACATGGTCACTACCAGTGGGCAAACGATGTGGAGGAATCGTTCCTGTGTTTTATCGGAGTGCCATCCGTTGATCATGATGCAGATCACACAGAGCAGATAAGGAGGAGCTGTTAGGCAGTAGGTGATGTTTCGAGAGTACTTGAGGGTAGAGACCACACTGGGGAAGAAGTTGGTGACAGCGGCGGCAACATAAGTTGAGAAGAGGATACCCATGAGCAACCAAGTCTTGGGATCGGATACAGCCATTTTGAGGGCCTGGAAAGTAGAGAATTGGGCCGAGTCGTCCTTCTGTCCTCGGTCGACCTGAAGAGTGTACTCAAGGAAATCCTTCTCAGTCTCCGAGAACCATCGGGCAGATCGAATCGAATCTATTTGGTTATAGTGAAGCAACAACAAGGAAACAACAGTTGTTCAGAAGACAAAGAGACGGTGTCAATGATTCGGTTGACATTCTATCATCAAATTGGTAACCAAAGTCTTACTGGGAAGGATGAAAGCGCAGCAGAGAGCACATCCGACAGTCGCCGCACCCTCAACAATGCTGAAAGATTTTGGGGAAACATCATGTTTGGATTAGTATTCCTAGATCACACCAAAATGTGATCGGCATGAGCATCAAAATGGAGGTAAGGGAAACTCACAAGAGCCATCGCCAACCCTCAATCCCGTGCGCGCCACTTAGTTTTAAAATAGCGATGCACAACAAACCACCAAAAGCGTTTCCAAGTTGGGATCCAGAGTATAGAATGGCTGTTCGCAAAGCCATCTGCTTCTTGGTATAGCAGCAACTGAGGTAGAAGATGGCACCAGGGAAGAAGGCAGCTTCGGTGACTCCGAGGAGGACTCGGCAGGCGAGAAGCTGGTTGTAGGTCTTGACGACACCAGTGCATCCAGAAACGACTCCCCAGAGAGCGCAAGCAAAACAAATGTAGCTGTCGAAGATTAAAGGCACAAGATATTAGCGAATACGGTCAACGATCGGTCGATCGAAAAGGGATAGACTCACTAAGCTGGTTTGGTGATTCGACCGATGACCATATTACTGGGGACTTGGAAAGCGATGTCTATATGCAGACCAAAAAGATTCTATGAGGTTAGGATCGTCATATCTGACGAAATACAAGTGGAGATCAAGCGTACATCCGGCGAAGAGAACACTGATGACGGTTGAATATTGCTTTGCCGAAAGCTGTAGAAATGCGGATAATTGACTCAGACTGAAAAGCTCTTCGAAGGAAATTGGGATGCATATGAGAGAGTGAGACTTACGTGAAGATCGGTACTAATTCCAGCGAGCTTCGCACTGAGCCAGGTGGGTTTCTCAATTGGAGTCAGCATCATGAGCAGTTGATATAGACGAAGGCTCGCGGGAAGCAGATAAGATACCTACCTAGCCATGTTTTGACGATCGAGGTAGTTGAGAATGTACAACAAGAGCATGACCTAGATCAAAACAAGGTGAAACTGTTGGTCTTGGGATTTCCATAACGGAAACAGGCTAAGACAAAAAGACGGTGATAGGTACGAACAGGCATAACAGATAAATCGAGCTTCCTAGTCGAAGTCTTTTGGAGAGCGATCAGCTCGTCCTCGGACAATTGTTCGATACTAGCCGGCTTTTGAACTATGTGCGACACGAAAGCTTCGTCCTTCCAATTCTCAGTGTGAACGACCTCGGCCTTGATGTCCTCATCGTATGAGTCGGCACGAGCTAAGTCGTGTTTAGTGTCCATGGCGATTGTGATGAGTGGTGGGTAGTGAGTGAGACCGAACGGGAATGAGATCTGATCGTTGGTTGTTGATGAGAGTTTGGTGTAGAATGCCAAAGTTGGTGAATGAGAAGGGGAAGAGAGAGAGAGAGAGAGACGATCGCCCAAACCTTTCCTTTTTATGTTGTTGTTGTTGCCTCTCGTCGGTCTCAAGACGCACTTGCACAAATCGTTAACTCCAGAGGTGAACTACTCGTATGAAGAGGAGCAGCTCTATTCAGGTAGAGCTCGGTCATATCAGAACCGCGAAATCTACCGGTTGGTCCGAGTTCAGAGAAGTTGATAGCCAGGGTTAAAGACGGCTAATGACCTGTAGGACCAGACTGCTCGATCAATTAACTGCGTAAGGAGCCGTGAACACGTGATCAATTCAATCTGTACTCTATCAACTTACTCATCATGCGTCCCTTTAATCGGTCCTCAATGGCTTGCCACCCCAGACAAGGTCAGATACATTTTCGGCTTTAGACTGTCTTTCAAGTTTCTCGTCTTTGTGTTTGATCCAATAAAGGCTAACGGCGGCTGTGGCAGGGATTAGGATTGACATTCGTGGTTGTAAATCCCCGATCGCCTGAAGGATCGATGACCGCAGACACAGGTCTCTCGAAGGACAGGAAATCGTCGACCTGTGCGCTGTTTTCTCATGTCTCTTGACTTGAACGAACAGAGGAGAGCAAAAGGCTAGATAAGATATAAGGCTTGTAATGCGTGATCTAGAGCCTGGAAAGAGATATTTGACAACCTCCTCGGAGAGATCACCGGGACTGTCAAGCCGTTGTTAGCCATCTGCGGATTCAGTAACAAAACCGATTATTGGCCCTGTCACTAATTGCCCGGCTACACGCAGGAACAGTGATCAAGTTTGAATCCGATGTCGAGTACCCTGGAGATCCATTGTGAGGCCTGCCGTATTGTATGATAATCACGAATCAATATGGTCTCATATGAAGTTCTCTCCGAGAAAGTTTTCTGCCCGGATCGATCGGTCGACAAGTGGCAATCATTCTTCAACAGAAGGAAAACGATGCTCACAAAGGACAATTCCGATCGACATGGAAGAGTCACTCGGGACCAGGTTAACTTGACAGTTTAAGGAACAAGATTGTCTCTCTTACTTGCTTAAGACCGAGATGAGAAAAAATCAGCTAATGTCGACCAGACAAAGGTATGAAATCGTAGAGAAATATCCACAACCACATGCATATGTCAAAATTCAACCTCTTCTGGCCGATACCATGCTCTGCATGAATCCAAAAGTAGAGATGCAGACTAGACAATAATTCACCAAGTTGGGGTAGGAAAACTCGCATATCGTGCGTTATGGAAACGTCCATGAATCTGACCACAAGTCCCTGATTGTCCGAGCGGGTGTTACACATTTTAAAATGACATGAAACGGATTCAGCCAAATATATTCAGAAGGGGGAGTCAACCAAAGGGAGAACAGATTGTTTTGTTGGATGGATTAGGAAATGAAGACGATAGGTATCAGATTTTCCAGTACGTCAGTAGAATGAGCGAGCGAAACACCAACAATGTATTCGATTGTATAGTTCAAGTTAGAAGGACAAGACAACAGAGCCGGGAAACTTAGACAAGCAGCCTCTTGTGAGTAGGTGGCTCACTCAGTTCAAATAATGGACGACTGCCATCTCATCTGGAACAGTCTGTAAAGAATGCTCTCGTTCTTGTCCCAAGGTCTTTGTAGGTAGTTTATTTTATTTCTTACTATTGATAATATCCCAAGACAACACAATAATTTTCAGAAAGAAGCTAATACAGTCTCCCTTCCAGATCTCTTTCCTCCCTCTCGAGGCGGGTTCTTGAAATGAAGTTGTTCGAGTTTAGAGATCTTTCTTGACTCGTTCGGCCTCTCGCTGTGCCTTCTCGTCCATCAGTCGCTGCTCTCTTTCTTCGGTCTTCCGGGCGTATTCCTGTCCGGCCTGCATGCCGATGGTACCGATAAGGCACTGCCAATGTAAAAGTAGAGAGAACAGAGTGATATATCAATATAACCGCGCAAGAAAATCATTTTGAATGACGCGCGCGTCTATAGGGGGACACGATGTTGAGCTGAGATGGAGACGCAACATGCATGTCGTCCTCGAGTAGCTCATCTCAACGAAAAAATGGTGATGTGATTGATCAGGGTAAATACGCACGATAGCCACCAACGCGTTGCCAGCAGCCAAGACTCGGACGGCATCGGCCCTCTCTCCAGCAGTGGGAGGTACCTCGGGGACGACAGCCGCGGGAAGGAATGTCCACGATCCGGCCGAAGCGGGAGGCGAAGGAGGGACTTCAGCCAGAAAGTACGTAGAAGAGACGGAATATTTTGGTCAAGAAATGAAAAGAAAATCAGAAAGTAGATGGAACAAGAAGCGCGACGAAAAGTGACACGAATCAGAGATGAACAGATTGATTGGTATACTCACGGAACGTTCGAAGGGAAGGAATATGAACTGTTAAGTAGAGGATAAGGGTTGCGACCTGTAAGACTAGTTAAATGTAATTGTATAAGACAGCGAGTGGTGTAAGCGATCGTTCAAGTTATGGAACGCGTTTGCTTCTCACGTACCCAAAGCACTTCCGTCAAAGAAGATGGCGCTCTCCGTCCAGGCGTTCAGCTTGAGGATCAACGCCAATACAGGCGAGACCGCGAGCACATGTAAGAGTGCTTTAACACCGACGGGTGCATCCCACCAAGTCTGATAGTACACGTAAGCTTTCTCGATAGAAGCTTCAGTGAGGTGAGTGTAGAGCAGATCATAATCAACCTTTCAAAGAATATGTGTTTGATTGGATAAGCGATAAGATGTAAGCTTAGCTATTGGCTCCCGTGAACATTCAGGAAGAGAGAAAAGAGCAGGCAACAAACGTACGATCTGGTTAACAAGAACGACACCAAGGAGGAACGCCGAGCACGTATAAACAACGGAGGACAGAAAGGCGGGCATGCTATGTCTAAATGATGATGGATGTACTTTTTTTCTTTCTTTCCCCTGTAGCAAACTTTCCGCTGAAATGGTGGAACGGGCCCAAGAGGTTGGACGGGTTCATGGGGCGGTAAAATCCCACGTGTTTCACAAAGCTGTGCCCGCACATGTCCGAAGCAACTCTCCTTCTTTCAACGCCCGTCATCACAACAAACATTGGATAACCATTCACCCTCGTCAATTTCTCCCCTATGGACCGCGCGCAAATCACCCCATTTCCTACACGACCTCGTCTTAATCTTCCCATCCCGTCTGTGCTCTCTCAACGGACCCCTGATGAGCTTCGTCGACTGGAAGGCGTCTGGCGGACTCTGCGGCAGACCGAGTTATCAACAAGACCTTCAACCGTTTGGAAAGGAAAGCAGAAAAAATTTCATCCCTATGATGAGCCGAATGAGACGGAATCGGAGCTAGATGCTAGAAGTCCACGTGAGAGAGTAGAGAACCAATGGACTCCGGATGATGTTCGACGCGGTGTCCGTCTAACGGAAAGACAGACTTCCTGGCCTGAGAGGAAGGTCTCCAGATCGACGATCATGACTGGTTCCTCGACTTCTCTTGCCGGGCATAGTTCCGTCCAAGGATTCAGAGTAGACCGTAGTGGCCAACGGTACCCTTCTGCTACATCGTTCATTAGCTCGTCCCACCCTTCTCGACATGTGTCGTATCTCGATGAGGTGAAGCCTCGTCCATCATCATCATCGTTATACACGTCTTCGAGAAAGCCTTCGGTCTATTCTTCAGGACCTAACGTATCCAGTTCTGAGAGACATGTGCACGACCCCACTCGAAAATCATCCCATTCAAGCAGTCGCTCAGGAAAACACCAAGGATCACCCCCTACACGCTCTCCTCCTTCAACTCTTTCACATACTAAATTCTCACTTCAGCGAGTTTCTTCTTATGCCGACCTCCACAAAGCCGAAATGAAGCCGGACTCGAAGCTAAAGGCTCAGATACCTCCTCTGCAACAAAAATGTCACGACCGGCCCACAAGCTATAATCGACAGGGAACACGATCTTGCTCTGCCATGTTTGTTTCTCAAGCAAATCGCATTAGAACTGATCGTTTCAATCGACCTTGTCCGTCTACCCCGTCGATATCATCTTCAGAACCTGACGTGTCAAGCCAATCAATACACGATCAGCATCCCGCGCTCAACCCATTGGGCACTGCCCATCTTCCAGTGAAGGAGCAGAAACTGAAACACGGATTCGTCCGAATCGTTCAGGGTGGGCGGAGCGAGGCAGAGGGAGAGAGTAGAGTGGAACTTTGGCTGAGAGGCGAAATGTGGGTGTTGACTGGTGATGGACTTCAGGTAAGCGTCTCTGTTGAAGTGACTTCTATCTTCGTTCGCGTGCAAGTCTGCTAAGATATAGGTGTTGTGGGTTTTGTTCTAGCTAAGCTTCTGGAGCGCATCATCCTTGGCCATTCCTTCGTCGGTTAAACAGTTGTCCAAAGAAGTTGATTTCCTTCCTATGCCAGACATCACGTGGGATGCTCCCTTCGAGGCCATCTTGGATCATGCCCAGTCGGTTGGATCAACGAGTAAACATCGAAAGCGACTACGCTTCCTACAGAAATGGATCAGCTCGGAGAGAGAGAGAACGGTATTTGTACGTCCTATCTGTCAATCTTCGAGTGGAGGTGGTACCGCGCGTATGTTTACGCAGACTGAACCGAGAAGGAGCTCGCTAATCAAATGTTATCTCATCTGATGCTCCGACCAACGGAACACAAAGTCTAAGCTTATACTCCCTCCTCCAAAATTTCTACCTCAAACCTCACTCACGATATATTCAAACCCACCTTACCCGTCTCTCAAGCTACACATTCGACTTCCTTCTTCTCACCGTTCGACTGTCCGAACCGAACCACGATCATCTACGGGCGCAGGTGCCGGAACTGGTACGGAAGAAATGTCGATTCACCTTAACTTTTCTTCAAATACCCTATCAATCGAACGTCGTTCCAGAGGACTGTATGTCCATAAGCAGGTACTCGTCTCCGAGGCAGAATCAACCGGCTCACTAGTCGGTCTTGAGATTGAAGGATGGGAGTTGATGAAGTCTGTCGTTCGGCGGAAGATCGGTGAAACTGTTTGGAAGGATGTGTTGAATCGATAGAGGAAGAAAGTTTCGTTCTTATATCTTTCTTTCATCTGGACATAAGGTGTGATCTGTGAGCATAAGGAGAGGGAACGATCGGATAGAGTAAGCAAAAGCTTTTCCTTGATAGACATGATCTATAGAATCCACAGAGCTCTGAAATCCTTCGAAACCTGAAGGCGGGAAGACAAAGAGAAAGATGAAAAACGAAAAACGAAATGACGAAGAGCAAGTACGAAATAAAGAGAGATGACGAAGAACAGTCCATGCTTGTACAGATGGAAGAACACGAGAGAAGCTAGATACCTTTGATGACAAAGAGATTTGGACGAAACCAGATAAACAGTTGATAATTAAGGCAATATAAAGAAAATGTCCTTTTGGAAGATAAGATGGAGAAAACAAGATATAGGAAATCGTAATTGGATAGAAAGAAATGCTCATCATGCGCAGTTTCGCACGATGAATCGAAAGCAAGAGATACAGCGATGACAAGAACTTTAAAAATAACTGTGTGGATGCAGATAAACCTTTGAGAAGAGAAATGAGAGGACGGTGCATAGAAAACAGCGAAGCCACAACTAGCTTAAATTTGACGAATCTGTTTCAGGAGAACATGTCTTTTCTGGCGAGCCCTTAATTCGGTGTTCCATCAAACTCGTTGCTCCACCCATTGGAGTTTTTTCCTCCATCGAACCGAATTCCCATTCGCCATCTCGTTCTACCCCCCTTGGAGAGAGATTGAGACCGCTTAGCGACCACGGCCATGGCCCAGAGCCTGTTCCTGAGCCAGGGCCGTGTCCGAGGGTTCCTCCCGGTCCAGCGCTGATAGGATACATAGAGGACGTTCCGCCCGAGGGTGTGATTGGTGGGAACCCCGTAGGTGGACCACCCCATAGACTACCCAAGACAGAGAATCCGTAAGCCGAGATAGGAGATGGGCCTGGGACGTGTAAGCTTGTCGCGCCATTCATTTGTGATCGAAGGGAAGGATGCTCCATCTGTGACCGACCCGGATCAGCTTCATTGGCTGGTGGTGGTGGAGCGCCGAGGAACGATGTTTGAAGGTGAGGCAGACTCGCTAACCGGGATCTCGGGTTGGGCTGAGTATCGGACAGGGCAGGTGAGGTCACCTGGACGGTTGGCCTATTATCGGCCGAGTCTGTTGAATGAGGGGGAAGGGAAATCAAAGGTGCATTTCGAGGAGGCGAAGAAGATGCATTCGGAGGTGAACGTCCGGTCGGATCAGACATCACACTAGCGCGAGATATGCTTGTCCGAGCGGGCGAGTGTGGAAGCCAACCGTCCGAGTTCCTCTTTGTCAAAGGGATGGAGGCTACATGGGGAGCCCTTGGTTCCTCTGCTGGTTTCTCTGACTGTGGTCTCAGATGGGGAGGGAACAAGTGAGTTGGGACAGATGGTCGACCAGGGGCAAAGACGTTTGGATAAGATCCTGCTTGTGAGTAGAATGGAGGCTGAGCTTGGTACGGGTTATATGGATAGTAGTAGTGGCTGGAATTGTGAAGAGAATGAGTCTGAACGGAGTGAAGTAGAGGGAGAAGAAAATGGGAACGCGCGAATTCATATTAGTTATAGAAGGTTCCTCATCTGCATCGACAGGAGGCCGAACTGAGATACTGACAGGAAGTTGAGAATTTCCCTGAGAAATGAATGAATGCTGATTTGGAAACATCTGGTTCAGGAAAGAGGGCTCTTGGCTGACCCAGGACCCGGTTCTTGATTCTTTATACGGGATGCTCTCCTCCGCAATGGTTGTCGTTTGAGAGCTTTGAGTGGTAGGAACATCTTTTGAGGTCCAACCGGAAGACACGGCTGGTGCGGATGCAGACGACAAGACTGAAGAGTTGGGATCGAGCTGAACGTCCGTAGAGGGCCAATTAGCAGTCTGGTCGCGTTCTGACTCTACTGCAAATGCTTTGGCTGATTGCGAGTCGGGTGGAGTGTTCAGAGGACCTTGAGTGTTCATGGAGACGGTTGTCATGATGGAACGGAGCCGATTGATTTCTCCTTCAAGCAGTCGGATCACTGTGCGTTGCTCGCGATCTCGTCTGGAAAACGCAAAGGGTGGGCGAGTCAAGAATGAACAAAAAAAAAACCAATAATAAATAAGCAAATGAATACATGTATTGAGAATGGATAACAAAGGAAGAAGAAAAAACCAACAAACCTTTCGGCTTCTCTAATCATTCCTTCGTAAGCGACCCTCTGAGACTCTGAGGCGGCAAGAAGAGAAGTGTTTGTGGAGAGTTCAAACTGAAGCTGAGAGACCAGCCGGTCATCAAAGTCTTTCTGTGCCTTCAGTTCGGTCAGCTCAGACACCTGGGATTCTAGCGTGGACAGGTGTAGTGCTCGACGTTCTCTGAAAGATCAAAAATGGTTGGAATGGAAGAAATGAGAGGGAAGAACTCAGAAAGAAGACGAGGAGGAAAAAAGAGGAGAAGTAGAGCGAACCGGTGAGCCCTTTGCTTTAGTCTGTTCCTTGTCTTGAGGCTGAGTTTCCTTTTGGGAACCCCGTTGTACTCTGTCAGGTCCATCCCCTCCCCATCCGACACGGCAATATCTGGATCGTCTTCTTCCGGCCCATCATCGTCATCATCATCTTTCGAATCCACTCGCCTTTTCGGACGTTTCGAATCTTTGGCCTTTGTAGGCGGTGCGGGATGTTTTGAAGGATGTTTCGAGGGATGATCAAGATGAGGTGCTGACGGCTGTTGAGAGAGTGAGAGCGAGAGCTGGAAGGCGGAGAACGGGATGTCCTGATCGACGTGTTCTGGTTTGACAGCTGGCATGGTGGCCAGATTGATACCTGGAGGAAGTGATGAATGGGATGAACCTGGCGACCAATTTGAAGAGCAAGAGGAAGAGGAAGAAGATATTGAGCCAGGATGACTCCACCGAGGATAAAGCGGATTGCTTGTCGGGACCGAAGAGCATGTGCTCGTCGAAAACTGATCTGCGATCACGGGCCTAGCTCCCCCTTCTTTTTGCTGCTGTGTGATCGCCATCCAGGGAGAGGCGGATAAGTGAAGAGGAATTGAAAAGGGAGTGAAGAGAGAAAAGCCCAACGGAACTGAAGAAAAGAGAGAGAGAGAGAAGAAAAAGAAAAAAGGTCGGCCAAGACGTTGATAATGTCAGGTGCTGAGAGGATACAACTCTTTTTCTTTTTCTTCTTCTTTTTCTATTTCTCTTTGCGGGACGGGTGGCAGAACCGAAACAAGGATGGATGGATGCAATAGGTTTGAACGAGGAGAAAAAAGGGAAGGAAAATTACAGATCAGACTGAAAAGATTGTAGAGAGAGAGAGAGAGAGAGAGTGTGTGTGTGTGTGTGTGTGTGTGTGCGTGGAGAATAGATGGTGCGGTAGAAACTACAATAGGGGTAGAAAACCCATACACGAACATATACATGTTGAAGACACTGGGAGTAGGAAACTCGACGAACATAACAAGAAGGAGACGCAACCTGTCGGCTAGAGCCGATCGGTAGTGTGCGGAAAGATGGCTATGACCAAGAAAGTGATCGCCCTCGATTCGGGCATGACGGACCTGTTGGCCGACGGGAGAATAGGAGAATGGGATTAAGATGGGTGACAAACTTCAGGAGGACGATCGTTCAGGAACGCCAAGAGCGGAAGATGCCGCGAGAAACGTTTAGAAATAGAAATTTGATCAGTCATGATCTCTATAGGCACAAACCCACGCGGTCGAGCATATGTTCCTTACGTCATCGCCGCGCTGTTCGCCCCGATTTTGAGACTGGAGGCCAAAGTTTCATTACCCCTTGTTCCTGGTTGAACGTGTTTCTTCAATCAGTCGCTCTCATCTGCTGGCTCCTCCTCCTCCTCCTCCTCCTCTTCGTGTGTTACGCCCCTGATAGGTCCAACATCTTGCCTGTCGACTTCCCGATCATTCCCAATCTCTCCCCTTCACAGCCTATTTGAAATCTCGCCTCTCTCTTCTCTCATTCTCTACCTTCCTCACAATGGCTTGGAAATGTTCGGCTGGCTCGAATACTGATGTAAGTGATCTTCGAGATCAACAGATCATGTTCTTCCTGTCTGCAACCTGTTCTGGCGCACACTCGCCCTGACCATATCTGGCACACGCACATGGAAGCTTGTGGCAAATCTGTGGTCGCATCGCTTGTTGCTTACCCCACAGATCGCAAAGGCAATGAGCGCTGTAGACAGAGCGTGTTACATCCCGTTCCGATTGGATTCATATGAGGACTCCCCTCAGTAAGTATACGGCCAATGAGTCCTCGCGCGTTAATTGTCGCTCATGCTTGCATTCGTTCTCTGGCTTAAAATGTATTTAGACCTATCGGGTTCTCTGCAAGTATGTTATGTTCGTCATGACCGAGTGGTAATCTACCTGCTGTTGATGAGAACTAATATTCTATACATAATTCAGCCATCTCTGCTCCCCACATGCAAGTCCTGGCCTTTTGATCATACTTCTTTCGCTTAGTCTTCCGCTACCGACGCTTATTTAAACGGTAAACCCCTTGTCTCTACCGGTTTTATTGTCTCCGTTCTCTATCTGCCTCCGTCCTTGCTCGGTTTTCTCTGTCAGGCATGTCAGTCTGCTCCAAGGTTTCGGTATCCAACCACTCAGATCTACCTTGTTCTGATATCTCACTTTTTCGACACGTAAACACTAAAGGCATATGCGCTTGAAAATACGTTCCCTTTCATCAAGCCGAATTCAAAGATACTCGACGTTGGTTCCGGATCTGGTTACTTGTGCGCCGTCTTTCACGAGATTCTGCTTCAAGCTGCAGGTGGTGACAAACGAGATCCGGTCTCCAAAATTATTGGCGTCGATCACCTTTTCCGTCAGTCTTTCTCCGTTGTTTTCTCGGTATTTTCTCTCTTCCATAGAGCTCACGGATTGTATCGTCTATTCCTCTCCTTGCTTTTGCGTTTTCTTCTTCTCATTATTCTCGCTCATCCTATCCTCTGACGGGTTTCTTCGTCATCTAATAAGAACTTGCATCCCTCTCAAAGAGCAATCTCCAGCAAGATGGTTACACATCCGCGATTGAACAGGGATCTATTCAGATTGAGTGCGCTGATGGAAGACAGGGTAAGCAATGAATTTGCTTGCTTTGTCCTGCTTATTCTCGCCGTTTGTGTCATACGTGCGCCCCTTTAGTTGATCAGTATGTGTTTGAATTTTCTTTATCTTCCCTCACAGGCTGGCCTAGCGAAGGTGAGTGTTGGATTTGAGAACAGAGGAAAAGACACTAAAGAAAGAAACCAATTAAAAAAAATCCCGTCTATTGATGGGGACCATATCTCTTCCCCGGATCTTCACACTCTGGATATGTCATGAACAACCCGATCTATCTCCCTTTCGCGTCTCTTTCTTCGGACTGAACTATGTCTGAAGCTCCGTTCGATGTGATCCACGTTGGGGCGGCCGCTCCTTCGATGCCACAAGCTCTGGTCGATCAAGTAATTTCTCTAGCCCCCAATCGTTTATTCTGTTCGCATGTCTAATAAATCCCTGTTCTGGTTCGATTCTGCACTTGGTTAACATTGATTATCGCTATGAAAAGCTCGCTTGTCCTGGTCGAATGTTCATTCCTATAGGAACGACTACACAACGTTTGTTTCTCGGCCCTCTCTTTCCTTTCTCCCTCCCCCCCCCCTCCTTTGTTGTCGCTCTTTCTCTGCATGATCGACCTAAACTTGCGTTTTACTCATTTTTACAGAAATATATGAGGTCACGAAATCCGAAACTGGGCAGGTAACAATCACCAAACTTAGTCAGTCCTTGGTCTCCTTCTTTTTGTCTGTCTCTTTTTCCTCGACTTACCTTCGGCCCTCTCTCTTTCTCTTCTTCTGCCCCTCCCTTCCTTCCCCTTCGTCGCTTTCAAACTCTTTCTGACTGCACCGTGTCTGAATTACGAAACCTCACAGTGGGAGTCCAAGTAAGTGGATTTTCATATGTTGTCCATCATAACAACAACAAATCCCGCTCGGGCCATCACGTCTATTTTTGGAGAATAGAAAGAGAGAGAAATATATCACACATAAAAACAATAATTGAAATATTTATAAATCAATTCGTGAATTTATAAAGTACATCCCGCTTTGTGATGCGACCGCCCAATGGACCGAAGAAGATGATCTCTAGGACGTCCTTCTCTACTCTCTCTTTCTTTCAAACCTTCTCTCTCTTCTCTGCTTTCTTCACTTTGTATCTCAGGACTCTCCCTCCGGTCTCACAGCATGTTGATCACTCGAATTCGATGTGACCCTAATTCCATCCTGCAAATAACGAAAATATGACCAGGTAAAAATAGAAACTCTAAACAACATCAAAGAACAAAGAAAGTGAAAGAGGGTAGAGGGTAGAGGGTAGAGGAAGCAGAAACGCAAATGATTGAAGACCTTGAGAACCCTTTAAAGACAAGAAACCTATGAAAGAAAAAGGAAGGGGAAAGAGGGGCGAAACCAAGCCTGTGTTTGCTCTTGTATCTCCTCTTCAATTCAGACATGAGAGTGTGATACCAGAGAAATGTTCAAAGAGATGATACGATTAGATGAAATGAGATCTGAATGGAAGAAAAGAATAGAGAACAGGTTGGAGAAAGCAGGAAAAGGCTCCGGAAAGAAGAAGAGAGGAACGTTCCCTATACGAGCTCGCATACCCAAGAGGTATGAGTGAGATGAGACGCGAATCTAGGAATGGCTGATCAGACCAGACACTGTGTTTTGTTAAAAGTTATTCGAGAGGAGACGTTGCAAACGAAACCAATATCAGGGAACTGAAATCCTCTAGTAGCTTTCAAATCTAGAAATCACATCTTTAAAAGAAAGAAAAAGAAGATTCTTACCTTGAGTTCTCCGTCAAGCATAGCGAGTCCTGCTCCCAATGCCCAACCAAGCTCAACTCCTCTGAGCTGCTTCCCAACGATGATGTCCCGGTCAGACTCAATCTCATATCCGAGGCCCAACAAGGCATGCATAAATGTTAAATCCAAGCAGTACTCGCTTCTCTCCGCCATCTCTGCCAAGGCTTCCTTGTTTCCCTCAAAGGTCTTTTGCCAAACGGTCTCGGACGAGCAAGCCGTCTTGGCCAGTTCTTTAACGTATCCGAGGTCGAACGCTTTCGTCTCGGCCTCACCGGGAGCAAAGAGCGGTCGGATACGATCATAAAAGTATGAGAGCGCGAGGAAAGAACCTTCGGAGAAGGTGTCAAGTAGAGAAGGTTGGTATACTCCGTTGAAAGAGCATGGCTTGACCTCACAGATCCTGTTGATGTTGTTGTTGTTGTTGTTGTTTTTCCATCCAAATTCAATCAATGTCGTTAAAAGTCAGTATGAGTTGTAATCGGCATAAAGAAAGAAAAGAGTGACCTACGCATCCTTTGCCATGACCAACTCGACGACCCGCTTGCAGGAGTCATACCCTCCGGAACCACCAACCATGGTGACGTTAACCGCCGGCCTGCCTGGAGGATCCAAAGTGATCATCTTACTTCTTCCGGCTCCCAAACAGGGGCTCACGATCTTAGTGGCTTCCGACATATCCTCCCACACCGTGTCCTCCTTACCAAACAAGGACGTGAAAGCGACGAGGTTGTGAACACTCCGCCGGGCTCGCATGAGACCGTAACCAAGGTAAGAGTGCTGGTACAGAGTGAAAGTTCGGCCACCAAATGCAAGCTCATACTTGTGATCTCCCTCGACAAAGGCAGACTCATTCTTGAACGTCGGTTCAAACACAATTTGAGTCGATGCTCCACCAAGATCCATCACCGCCAAAGTGTCCGTAGCATCCGATCCCTCACCAATCTTACCAAGTAAGTAGTTCGCAGTAATCCAAGCATAAACACCTATATAGTATTCGTTTCCGATCAAGTTAGTGAGTATAGAGAAGAAGAGCGGACAAAAGAAAGAACTAACCTTCGTCCTTCCCATCCATAATGACGACCGGATCAGTGGAGATCAGCGGGAAAGAGAAATCTGACTTGAGGTGATGCTCGACCTGGGCCAAGATGGCGTCACTCTGCTTCGTTCCCAACAGTCGAAGTCCAGCGGTCGCCTTGACGGCTAAAGGCGAGCACTTTCGGAGACTCTCCGGTACAACTCTGAGGGCTTCGTCGATCAACGGGTTCAAACTGCCAGCTGCCTCAGCTGGAGAATCCTTGAAGGATGAAAGTCCTGGTTGGATAGCCTTGAAAGTCTCATACTCCAGCATAGGTGAAGCATTACAGTAGTTGAATTTGTACACATGAATTCGGGAACCGGTCGAGCCAGCATCAATCATAAGAGCATACTGAACAAGTTTCTTGCCCTTGAAAGCCTTTTTGCAATATGACGTGCCTAACGGATCTGGATCAGTCTCGAATGAGGTTGGGCCTTTAGGGATATCAACCTCGTAAGAGGTTGATCCTTTTTTGGGAGTGTCAACCTCAGGTGTCTCAACCGTTGGCTTCGGAGGTTTTGTCGGCTTGTTGGCGCCGGCCTTCGGAGGAACCAACGGATGCTTCTCATGGACACTCTCACCTTCCTTTTGAGCGGAAGGCTCATCTTCCTCATCATCATAGTCGATATTGCTGGTTGGCTTGGTAGAGCTAGAACCACCCTTGACCGGTCGGTGTGGCTGAGGCACATCTTCTTGAGCGGCAGGCCAAGTACTTTCTAGCCCGGGCCTAGTAACTTGTGACCGGAGGAGTTTTTGTATGTGCGTTAAACCCAAGAAGAACGGAGAACAGTTCAGCTATCAGACTCTCGAGCGTAAGAATGGCTTGACCGAGAGAAATCTTTGAACTGACTTTCGTCGTATTGAAGCTCATCCGAGGTAGATCCGGTCAATCCTCGGCCTTTACCACTAGCGATGAACAACAGCAGTGCGATGGCAACACCACCCAACACAGCGTACTTTTTCCAACTAGCACCACCTGATCTCCTTCCCCCTGGTCCAGCTCGAGGTCCACTTCGACCGCCCGTCTCGGCATCGTACCGGTTGACTGGTGTGTATCGTCTATTACTGCCTCCGAACATGGGACTAACGGCGACGGTGGATGATGTCTTTCGGTGTTTGATGTAACTTGGGGAGAGCGGATACGAGGAAGGATGAGAGTGTGTTTCAGGAGGAGGGAGCGAGACAGAGGAAATGTCTGAGTGGTCGTTTTAGGGAGAAAGAAGAAAGAAGAAAAAGAGGCGAGCACGACAGACGAATGATAAAGAGAGAGAGATCCCGAGGGGAATTAGCCTTCAAAAGTCAAAATATGAAATAAATAAACGTCTACTTTTGAATTCACATACGCTGGGTATCGACAGAGAAGGCGGGCCGTGAAGCGGAAGGAAGGTTGGACAGAGACAACGTAGGAGAAGACAGCTTGACTGATACCCAAGAAAGGACAGAGACAGAGAGAGAACAAGAAAGAAAGATAGAGACAGATAGAAAGCGGATTCTTCAAACAAACCGAAGGGAGTGTTTGTGGGTGAAGGGTGTGTAAGACAAACGCACACATAGAAGGCATGCACACTTAGATAAGCCGGACTGCGCGCACAGACCGTTTGGGATGTTGTATCCCATTCCTTGGCATCAACTCTAGCAGTATTGTGAATTTTCTTGATAAGGTTGGGAAGGCAGTGGGATGTACGGCTACAAAGGCATATATAATCGGAGGAGAGATCGAAAGACCATCTTTTTTACTCAATTACGATAGAGTCAAGAGAAACTAAAAGCTATGCTTGCGAAAAAGGACAACAAGTAAAACACAAGAAGAGAACGTAGAAACGAAAGTACAAAGCATGCGATCTCTCTATGACTAAATTAGATAGAGACCGGAGGGATAGACAAACAACTCTGGTGAACCAGGTTGAGCGCCTTGATCGAGTCACACTGGTTGATCACACAACTGATGTTGATCTCAGAAGCTCCTTGAGAAATCATCTCAATGTTGATTCCGCCCTCGGCAAGAGTGGTGAACATTCGACCGGAGATTCCTACCATGTTCTGTAAACGACCAACAAGTGAAAGGATGGCCATGTCTCGCTGAACAGTAATAGAACCAATCTTCTTAAGCTCTTTGACAACCCTGTCAGTATCACGCTTAGTAAGTTCCGGGATGGCCATTGAAACATGGACTTCGCTCGTGCTGATGAGGTCGACGATGACTCCGAACCTGTCGAGTGTTCCAAAGATTCTCGCTAGGAACCCGTGCGAGATCGTCTTTCTGTTCGAGTGAATGTTGATGATAACAATACTGTCCTTGATAGTGACTGCCGTAGGGAGATGCTGCGGCCACCGCTTAACAGGAACAGCCGGGAAGATTCTTTCCGACTCGGAACCGTCCTGAGCAGCCGGGGTGTCAGATTGGGGGTAGATCACCGACCCTCCGCCTGCCGGATTCTCGACATTCTTGATTCGAATAGGAATAGAGGCTCGGATAACCTGCTCCATAGTGAAGGGATGGATGACTTCGGAACCGTAGTACGTCAACTCGGCCGCTTCGTCTGGAGTGATGATGGGGATCAACCGGGCGGTCGGCACCTTCCGAGGATCAGCAGAGAAAATGCCATCGACCTCCTTCCACACCTGAAGCTCGCTGGCCTCGAGACCAACGGCACACAATGCAGCACACAAGTCGGTGTATCCTCGACCAACCTGCTTAAGAAGAGATCCAGGTACACATCCGAAGTAACCTATGAAGAGTACAAAATAGATGATGGGTGTTTACTCAAAGCGAAGAAGGAAGAAGAGAGACAAGAAACTTACCAGTGATAACAGGCACTCGAGTACCACACTCTCTCAACCGTTCTCCCATTTTATTGGCGAGTTTGTTGTAGAAGTTTTGGTCGAGGCTGAACTCGCCATCAGCGGCAGCATCAGAGTCGTCGATTTTATCCTCGTCGTTGTCAGAGTAGGTGGCCTGAACGATGTGTTCAAACGAGACGAACTCCGAGTCCACACCGTTATCTCGCAACGCGGCGGCAACGATCTTGCAAGATAGACGCTCGCCAATTCCAATGATAGAATCCTTGGATCGATCCGAGATCTCGTCAATGATCTATTGATGTAAAGACGGGACTCGATCAGTCTTCCGTGACAAAGATGAGGTCGGGCATGATTATAAGGGCTCGGATGGACTCACTTGAGCAGCGTAAAGGAAGGACTTGAGGCCATCACAATCTCTCTCGATTTCATCATAGAGGTCTGCAAGGAGGTCCTGGTCTTTGACAGCCTCTCTAGCAGCCTTCAGATGGTCGTCCCTGATCTGGTCAACAGTAGCCTCGAATGTCAATGCTGGTGGGGGTGGGGGGACATCAGGTAGGCTCGATACAGACGAATTGAGCGAGCTGCAGGAAGATAGAGGCTGGAAAGGGCTAGGGGAGCCGGCTCTAGATCTAGAACCCTGGTTCGACTGGCTTCGGAGCCTCGGTGGGACAGCACCGTTCGGGGGAGGCGTCGCGGCGGATTGAGATGGGAAGAGCGAATTGTTGGCGAAAAAGCCAGATGGGTTTCGGGAAAGGTCGCCTCTAGGGGTCATAGGAGACCCAGTGTTGCTGGGCTGGGCTGGAGCGCGAGCCTGAGTGGCCGCTTTAATAAGCAGGTTGGTAGTACCAGTAGACTTTGAAGTTCCCGACCGGGCTGAACACACAACGGCTACTTTGTGTTGGGAGAGGTACGAGCTGAATCATGGAGCAAAGATGTCGGTAATGGATAAGGGTAAATGTCCATAGAATTTGGAAGAACAGTAGTCAAACACATGGTCTCGTTGTGTTTCTTCGAGAACTTGAAAAAAGATATTATGAGAAGCGGGGATCAGAGGATAAGGACCTACGGGATGATAGTTTCGGTGATTTCCTGGAGACCATGGCAGGACAATAGTAAGAAAACAAAGAAAACAAAATGCAAGAATCAGACCACAAATTGCGATCGTGTTTTCCTTTGACTCAAACCGTCCGTGATCCGGCAACTTTGGTTGACCGCGTGGAAAATGAAGCATAGAAGTAAGAGAACAGACAAGACTAGAGAAGGAAGACTTACTCGCAAAAACTTTCCTACACTCGTTCCACCATACTTTTGAACAACCCAACCAGCTTCGGCCGGATTGCCGATAAGCGAGTTTGTTGAAGAAGATGATGAAGAGACGTCTGAGGAGGACATGTCAACAGAACGGAGTGATACGGTAGTTAGAGAAGCAAGCTTAAACACAGTTTAGACCGTGGTTATAAGGAGATGATGACCGATTGAAGGAAAGAAGAAAAAGAAGGTGATAGATGGATTCCAAACACAACACGAAGGAACGAGAAAGAAAGCGGATGAAAAAAAAATTGGCGGTAGAATGAGATAATGATGACTCGGGCGGAGTTTTTGTAAATATTTGAATAATTCATATCGGTCAAATTGTTCCTGATAGATTACTTTTCTAAACTTTCATCACAGTTTAAATTATTGACGTGTCTGGTATGATAATATTTTTACCCTTACAAGCTGGTTAACATATTAACAAGTCATGCGCTGTAATGAATTCTGTTCTCAATAAGTAAACGCTCAACACTCAAACACTCTCATCTCTCCTTGTTGCTCTCCCTTTCTATATCTATTTAGCCCTCGTGTCATCTGTTGTGTCGTCTCTTCTTTTCTTCTTCTATCTCGATTTCCGACGATGTCTTCAGAATTCGATGATGTCCTCCTCAACAACAGTATAGTCATCGACAACGTCAGTCTGGTGTTTCTGTCTTTACCTCACTCGGACAGTGCCTCACAGTTGCTTGCTCTTGTCTCTTTCTTACTTACTCGTTTCGCTTTCTCGAATGTCTACCTTCAACCTCTCCTTACTATGAACCACAGGGCACAGGTAGCATCAAAGCTGGTTTCGCTGGTCAAAGTCATCCTAAATGCTTCTTCCCAACCTGGTATGAACCTCATCCCTCCCCATGTCTCTTCATCCGTTCCAGTTGTGTAATAGCTGTGACTTAACCTACAATCATATTGAAACATCAAGTGTCGGCAGACCAAAGCATCCCAGGGTCATGGCAGGCGCCATATCGGGAGACACATTTATTGGAAAGAAAACACAAGAGCTTAGAGGGCTTTTGAAGCTCAATTGGCCGATGGAAGGCGGGGTTGTACGTATCATGTCAATCTGTTACATTCACCGCCCTCTCAGATCCCAAACCTGTCAACATCAGCTAGCTCTGACCATCAGCCATATGAACCTATCGGTCCATTGGATACATAGGTCAAGGACTGGGAAGACATGGAACGTATTTGGAAATGGGTGTATTCTGAAGAATTAGGTACTTTATCCGAAGAGGTATGTTTCCGATACGCGTCTATTTAATACTCTCTCCCCAATCCCGACCTCATATCAATCAGTACAAAATTATCGCTTCGTTATCATAGCATCCGGTATTGTTAACAGAAGCTCCGCTTAATCCTCGTCAAAACCGAGACATCGCTGCCCAAATTTTCTTCGAAACCTTCAACGTCCCTGCCTTGTTCACTTCTGTTCAAGCTGTCCTCGCTCTGTTAGTTCTCTCATCACTCTCGTTGTGTAGCCACTTCTCTACTTTCAAACAGCCCATCTCGCGCGAACAAGATGGACATCAGTACTGACCTGATTATGGTCCCTTTTATATCTTGTCTCTTTCTTCAGATACTCATCAGGCCGTACAACGGGTATCGTGTTAGACTCAGGTGACGGAGTCACACATGCTGTACCCGTCTATGAAGGATTCTCCATGCCCCACGCTATCAGACGGATTGATATAGCTGGAAGGTACTGTTCATCATTTCCCTTTCTCTCTTTTCACCATCCATAACTCGTACTGATCTTCTCTTGTTCTTCATAGGGATGTGACAAATCAATTACAGCTTCTTCTCCGGAAATCAGGATCGAACCTATCTACCTCGGCCGAGCTGGAGACTGTGCGAACCATCAAGGAGAAATGTTGTTATATCGCACTCAACCCATCAAAGGAGGATAAAGAACTTCTCTCGGCTGCCAGTTCAGCTGGAGGGAAAAGCGGAAAGGCAACTGATGGAAGGAAAAAGGCAGGGGAGGATTTTGTTTTACCAGATGGAAGAAAGATTCAAGTTTGTCCGCTCATTATTCTTTAATTGGTCAAGAGTCACACTTTACTGACTGATAGCTCTTTGTTGATCAACTAGCTTGGATCCGAACGTTTCCGCGCACCAGAAATCTTGTTTAACCCGGAACTTGTGGGCCAGGAATTTGTTGGAGTTCACCAACTTTTAGTAGACTCAATTAGTAGAACAGACACTGATCTGAGACGAAGTCTGTTCTCTAATATCGTCCTCAGTGGTGGAACCACTCTGTGTAGAGGTTCGTCTAATTCCATTGCCCTACTTGCTAAAGAGACAGATCGACAACAAGAGTAGATGGACTGATCTTTAGGTCAATCTCGAATCTTGTCTTTCTCGGCTGCACAGGATTTGGAGACAGGTTGTTGACCGAAGTCAAAAGGATCGCGCTCAAGGACATCAAGATCAAAATATATGCGCCTCCCGAACGAAAGGTATGACTCATATTTGATTTGTTGATGTACAGGAACAATGTGTTACTCATAAACACGGTTCAGAGAGGCACTGATTGACTTGATTATCTCCTCTGATCGTGTCTATAACAGTACTCGACATGGATCGGAGGATCCATTTTGGCTAACTTGGCGACCTTCCGAAAGGTATGTTCGATCAACTTCCAGTCTGGCTGCACATTCCTCTGACTTGACATGTCTCTTCTTCCTATGACTGTCGACAGATGTGGGTATCCGCAGAAGAGTATCAAGAAGACCCGGATATCATTCATAAGAAGAACTTTTAGGCAATGTTCCCCATCTACTTTTCTCTCTGCCTTGGCTCTTCAAGTCTTCCTCATTCTCCCTCCGAACATACGGAACGCTTTAGTAGACATATCCCTCCCCTCTCTCTTCCTGCGTTCTACTCTTCATCATTTGTCGATTCCTTCTAGTCCGGAATATCTCCGCGAATCGCATTGTTCGCGTGCGAGCTCTGCTTTTCTGGGACGTCTCGCTCGTCATATACCCTTCCCTTGTTGCTCGACCCCATGTTATGTTTCCTTGGAGTCGATATAACTGATAAATTACAACGTATCATGCGTACAAGTACATATGTGTCCCAAGATGTGGAAGTGCTTGCTTAATATGCGCAAACAGTCACTAAAGGATTGAAATGGTCGGAAGTAGATCTATACATCTTCTTTCTTGAGATGATTGTACGGATTATCAGAATCAGCGCTATCGGATATGGTCTGAGCAGGACACATGTTGACGTACCTCTTATTGATACTTATAGAAATCACATGCATTCTATTATATAAACGTCAACGTGCTCTTGACCGCGGAGATCATCCCGAGTGTAAAGGTAATCATACGATCGAGAGGAGGAAAAGAACGAGGGAGCGGGTGCAGGTCATGAATCTGACATTTTCCTCTCTCTTTCTTTCTTTTTTACTTTATTTTCTAAATCTCCGCCAAACTCGTCCCAAGGGAAGGATGAATATGCGCGCGAATGATGGGCTGAGATAGAAAGATGCTGCTATCCTAACAGGAGCAAGTGCCTATGTTCGCAGAGATAAGTAAGCTTCTCTTTACTCTGACGGATTCACGGGGAAAGTAGTAGAGGCGAGAGATGATGCACAAACCTTGACGACGGCATAAGCAGCTACACCATTGATCGCATCTCCAGCAATTCCATTCAGCTCTCCTGCAGTCCCCGACTGAGGATCTTCGCTACCTAAACTGCTTTGCGCGATAGAAGTCGTCCGATCTCGCTTTTCAAACCCCAGAATGCCATACCTCTCGCCGACTCTGACAACTTTAGTTTTACCCTGTTCAATCCATTCGTCTACTGTCCCTACGCGTTCTTCCTCAGTTATCGGTTTCCCCAACCTTATTCTGATAGCATGTTCTAGTTCTCCAAGAGATGAAACAATGGCAGACCCTCCACCGAAAGACCGGAAAGCGTAGAACAAACCGACGACAGGAACAAGAGCGGTGATCTCATGAAGAACTCCGAAAGAGATGAGAAGGGAAGGCAAGGGAATTTGAGGATGAAGGAGATGTAATCTCCGAAGAGCGGGAAACTTATCGAGTAGTTTGGATTGAAGAGGAGAGTTAGAAGTCGACATCCCTCGTTCGTTAGCAGAAGGAGTGCTGGCTGAAAGAATAAGAACGAAAGGATGATCTCGAAAAGAATGCTGACGTTTGAGTATAACCCTAACATCCCATAATGCGAGCTGCCTATCATCCAATGATCTCGTCCATGGATCCAATTGTTCCATCTATTCATCACCAGCCATGTCTAATAACGACTCCCGTCCACTACCAGAAGGTATGCTTAGAGCGCCTTTTACTTTTTTATCGCATTCGACAAAAGATGACTGATCGTTTTGTTAAAATTTCGTATTCGTTTGCTAATCATTGATTGAACCAGGTTGGATCGCACAGTACGTATTGCACTCGCCCATTTGATCCGAGATGAGAGTCAGCATTGTTTTGAGACATCTGGTTTGGTAGATTCGATTCCAACTACAATGCTCCATTTTGGGTAGACACTCGGAAGGTTTGTGGATACCTATACTCTTGTTCTTCCGGGATAATCTACATGAGCTTATTGTTGAGAGTTTGTTTCTCTACAGACGCCACCGGAGGTGAGACTATTCTTTTGAACATACCCTAACATCTATAGGTGGAGCCACTGCTAACGGACCTTTACTCGTCTTACGGAACAATAATGATGAATGAGCTAGTCATCTTGGGTCCAGTAAGCCTTCTTTTTTAAAGATGCTTTGCCATTGGACTAGATATTCATCAGATATTCTTTCTCGTAGTCCGCTAGATATCAAACCTCCTACCCAGCCATACGCACCACCATCCGGGCCACCTCCCCCGTCTCAATCTTGTTCGTCGACGCAGTATCAATCTGAGAAGTCGAATCAGTATGATTCGTCCCGAAGCAGCTATCCTACTCAGCAGAACAGCTACCAGCCCAATGGGGGAGGGTATCCGGTCTCTCAACCCAGCTATCAGAGTCAACCTCCCCCTCAGCAGCAATACTACCAGGAGCCTCAGAAGAAGAAAGGCTTTTTTAGTTCGCTGATGGGAGGCGGATCAAGGCCACAACAACAGCCGATGATGTATGGACAGCAACAACAGCAGCCATACTATCAGCAGTCACCTTATGGAAATTCAGGTCGAATGGGAGGTGGACGAATGGGTAAGATAGGTTCTGTCTCTTCGTTTCCTGGAATGTATGCTTCCAGGATCACTGATGTTTTCATATCGAAAATGTGCTTTTGACGCCGTCAGGCGGAGGAGGTGGAATGGGAATGGGAGGTATGGCTCTAGCGTGAGTACATAACAATCCGTCTTGGCAAGTCGGGAGTCGTCAAGCGCATGAGTCGATCGATTGACTGTTGAATTTTTTTACTAACATGTAGCGGAGGAGCTGGTTTGGTGGGAGGAATGTTGCTTGCCGATGCAATTGACGACAGAGAAGATGTACGTTCTTATTTGTTCTCAAGCGTTTATTTCTTATGTCTATTCAACCTGTGATGTCTCACACTCTTTCCATTCAAATCTCTTTCTTTAGGATGCTTACGACCAGGGATACGATGACGGAGGAGGAGGTGATGACTATGGAGGAGGGGATTTCTAGCCATATCATATTCCCTCGTTGCTACAAACGTCTTCTTCTCTGTATATCGATGGTATCATCTTTTATCGCTTGGCATGACTGCCAAGTGCACCGTCAGTCGAAAGCTGTGTTACACGTGATCTCAGTGGTTTATCGATTTGAACAAACCGATAAACCAACCACCAAGCGTGCAATCTTATCCGGTTTAATCGATCAATCCTACACTTAGTCAATGTTCTGCAAGCTCTCATCATTCTTGGTTCTCGCTCTATCTGTTGTTGCGGTCGAACAAGACTTTCTGTCAGCCCAGACTGTTAACTTGGGCTGCCCGTCGATGACAATCCGATGCGTTAAGGATGGAAATTGGCCATCGGGGATTGTAGGTGATATCGGGAAGAAAGAATTTTGCTTTTCGGGTTTTCGATGCAACCAATGCGAGTAAGTGGTTCTCACTCGATCTTTGGCATGAAGATATCATTCTGAAGAGCTGTTCTTACCACTTTGATCAATCGATCATTTACATGGGTATTGTTCAATTCACAGAGAGCAAGCCAACACAGACGAGTGTAACTTGACGTTCCCGATCGAGTGCGAGGAGGCCTGTCAGGCTTTCGCGCCAATTCCTTTTTAAACTATGATCAATACTCATAGATCCTGTGTTTGTATCTATTATGCCATCCATATGAGAGAAAGGGATGGAGAGAAAGCATCTACTCTTGAGAGTATATCGAAATCTTAAGCACAGATACATGGTGACTAACCCTTATCACAGACTTCTGCCGCTCAGCTTGTAAGACATTGGCAGGGAAATGTTCTTCACCTTCTCCTATTCTAGATAGACAACATGATGTTAGCTAGAAAGACAATTCTGAACCAACTTGCTCAGCGATCTGCTGTTCGATTCTACAGCTCGACACCTACGTCAGCTATCAGGGATCTTCTGAAAGATGAATTCAAGAAGGCCATGAAGGCCAAAAATATGAACGATATTAACATTGTCAAGGTGTGTCTTTTTGATTCGGCATCCCGCTGTCCTCGCAATATGTTTGAGGAGGATTCCAAAGAGACTTCTTCCTTCTTCCTTGGCTAGATGTGACTGACGAATAGAGATCTTTTCGTTACCTTTCCCTCCTTTGCTTACGGCTCACGACGATTTCGGTACTCAACTCTTCTCATTCGTATTGGAACTTGCGGATCGAAAGAGCATCATGGCTGATATCACATATCACGAGAAATCTTTTTCGCCTCCAAAGTCGGCGGACGACGAGTCCGTCTATGCTGTCATCCAAAAGGCTATCAACCGACGAGTCTGTTCAATTCATCTGCCTGACTTTTCTGTCTTCGCCTTTCTTCGTCTTCTTTGCAAAAGAGTCAATGAGTCTGAGATGAGATGAATTTTATCCTCCCTCTCTGCCAATGGAATCAAACGGATGATCAGAAAGAATCAGCGGTTCAATTTCAAAGCGGAAACAGGACTGATCTAGCTGACAAGGAGACGCTCGAGGCAGAATTCATTCAAAAATTCTTGCCTGCGGCCCTTTCGAATGATGAGGTATCTTTTCTTTTCTTCTCTTCGATCTCACCTCACTCTTGATCTTTCTTACATTCCATTTGGTATCTATCAAGTGAAGAGGCCATGCTGACGACTTATCTATGGATGAAAAATGAACCCGGGTGATACAAACAGATCAAAGTCGTCTTGACTCGGCTTCTTAAAGAACTAGCGGTCCCTCAAGGAGATATCAAATCTGTCGGAAAGCTTCTGAAAGCCTTTTGGTCAGAAGTCGCTCGATCAAAAGCGGACGGAACTCTGGTCGCTAAGATCGCGAAGGAGCTCTTGGGTACAAAGTAGTATAGGATGACGAGAAAAGATGGAATAAGAAGAAAACAAAAAGTATATATGGATTTGTTCTATGATACCCTAATGAAAAGTAATTTCAAGTACATCCGAGCATCGTTTCCGCATAACTCTCTCTTAGGCAGGCGGATAAAACCCTGCCCAGAGAACGGCGGAGACCGGGATCCAAACCACCAACCAACCGAGATAGGCCTTCCCACCTATTCTCATCACAGCACTATCCTTATCTTGATCTTTATCACGTCGACCAGTCGAGCGCTGCCTGTCCGAGACGAGCGCTGCTGCTCCCCACCAGACCACAGGGTTTGTCTGTGCTAGACGAAGGACGATCTGAACGTGGGATGTAAAGAACAAAACGGCGGACCACACGATTGAATGGATCACGTATGGTACAATCCAAGATTTTTGAATCGTTGAGCCTGGCGGACTGAGCGCGAGAGAAACACTCTCAGGGATAGGAAACAGGGAGAGAGCGGATGAAGAAAGGCTCGAAAGGTGTGTATGTAGAAGAAGTATGTAGATCGGGGCAGAAATAAGAAAATTGGGGATCTGAGCGGGTGTAAAGTAACGGAGAAAGCCTGTGTTCCTGTTTGGTGCCCGTTCCCATGGTGAGCTGATCTGGTATAACAAAGATCCACAAGCTAGGTGAGAAGAGAGTGACATGGATATACGAACCAGTACTTTTCCTGGACGTATGTGTAAGCTATGGGCAGTCGACGGGAACACCATTCCGGGGTTGATCCGAGAGAGGAAGCGTCCAAACAGAATTGTCGATAGAACTGGAATTGAGAATAAACAAATGGAGCGAAGACTGCCAGCGCAGAAAGTGCAAACAGACTGGCCAGGAAGAGTTTCTTATGTTAACCGAGACATGGAGCCGACATCGCGAGAAAAAGAATTGGATATGAGCTCAACCGGATGAGATGGACTAGGAAATAGAGAGAGAGCACAAACCCTACTCGATGTTGCTGGCTGAATATACAGAGGGTGAATTATAAGCTTCCAGCCGAGGTAGCCAACGTTCATGACACCTAACGGTCGAACGGCAGTAGCGCCGGCGAAACAGCCCACAGCAACCAACACCTTCACGAGTTCCTTCATGCCTACACCGCTCACTGCTACCCTTGAAGTGGCTGAAGCATGAGGAACAGCGAGGAGAAGCATGCCGGAAAAGGACAGGAGAGCATATAAGGGCTCAGTATAGGGTGAGACAGATGGGCCAGGGGAAGGCGAGATGATGTACAATGCCCAGGTCAATTTAGCGAACTGTTTGGAGGCCGTCAGACGGAGCGTCAACCTGTCGAGTGCATGGACAGAAAGACGAAGGAAACAAAAGAAGTATCAATGGATCAAGAAGGAAGAGCGAACGCACAAGTCAACAACGAGCTTACAGGTAGAGGATTAGACCAGCTGTGATACCGGCTGACCATGAACAGATGACACCGGCTGCGACGATATGATGGATTTCAACTTGGTCTGGAACAGATTTAGTTCTAGACAGCCAACCAAGGAATCTCCCGCCGGTACGTATGACCCCAATCCATCCCCATCCAAAAGCAGTCTCCTGATCGACGGCATAATAACCTCGACGAGCGATAGGAACGAACCAGAGGACATCCCATCTGAGGAAAGAATGTAGACTGGAGGATGATGAGAGTAAGAGATCGGGCGATGAATCAAAGAGAGGAAGAAGGAATGACGATGCAAAGAGAAGGGCAAGAGTAGCGACCCGAAAAGCCAGCGAGCAAGCGAAAAAAAAGGCTATATCATTGAGGCGCGTGGACATGAGGCTCGACCCATGAAGAATGAGCGACTGAGGATGAAAGATGGGAGATAGAAGGAGTTGAAAGATTAGATGTTCTACACAATGAGGTCTCGTTTCTGATCACAGTCTGGCCCCTACAACTACTGTCTTATGTCAGTCTGGATGTGCGTATATCTTTTCACTTTCTTTCTTTCAATTTCATTGTTTCTTTTAAGCTTTTTGCGTGTGTTTGTTTTCAGTCTTTCGCTGGTGTTTAAACGTTAGACGCCTAAGCAAGAAAATCGAGGAAACCCTCATGGATAGAGAACCGAAACAGGAAACAGAAGTGTTTACTAAAGAATTTAAAAAAAAAAAAAAAAAAAAAAAAAAAGAAAAAAAAAAGGGTAAAACGGAATAAAACCGATCGGACCGAAGGTGCGCGCGATCTTTCCGCCCTGGCTCCTCTGGCCGGAGGTTTCGTTGGGGACTTTGTAGTGCGAGCACCAGGAACCTGTTGTCGAAATGACTAGCCTCTTACCGCCGATGAGCCGATGGACGACTCTCTTCGGTGGGTTAGCTTTCGTGCCTTTCGTGTGCCTAGCCCCGTGCCTGTTTTCGTGCCTACTATATCGTCGCTCCGACTCTGTCATCAGAGCAGTCATTTTTTTCCTTCTTTTCTTCTTCTTCTCTCGGTCGTCATCTCTCTCGTTCTTTCTCCTCTACCTTACTGTACTCCCATTCATACTTACATCGATATCTACACACCTAGTAAAACACCATGCTGGATATCAACGGCGACCAGGTCTTCCCGCCTATCAATCAGAAACAAGAAACTCAACAGTTTGAATCCGCGCCAGAGTCCTATGCGGTTGGATTCGCCAACCCAGACCCAGAGAACCCGCAGGACTGGCCAAAGCTCAAACGATGGAGAGGTTTGTTCCGTTTTACCTTGGATCCGTCGGCTGGGCTGGCCTCGCCTGGGATGTATTATACTTGTTCTCACTGGCTAACTGATCTTTTGGTTCAAATACTGTGCAGTTCTATGCGTTGCTCTGTTTGTAACGTACGTCCGCCCATTCGATGCATTCTCTTCTTTCCCCCAATCAACTATCTAGGCCCCACACTTCTTTCCTCGGCTAAGGCTCATCATCATTTACCAACTGTCGTACCAACAGTTACACCTCTGCCTGTTAGTTGATATCAGTGCCTCAAACGATTTCTCAGAGCAACGTATCCACTGACATGGTCATTTCTTTTGTCACCGCATATTCGTAGTCAATGCAACCGTTCGTCTTCTTTTCTCTTTGGAAAAAAAAAACCTCCTTTCCTTTTTTTCTTTTTTTTTTTCTTCCTTACCTCTTCCTTCTTCAGTCCACCACACTGTGGTACAACCACTGCGTTACATCTTTTCAAGGCACTACAAACTGATTTCTTCTATCCCATTCACAGGCCAATGGAGCCGCAAGCGCTGGCTTCAGGAAAGAACACCCCGGTGTCACAAAGGCCGTGTTCACCTCGTCTAGTTTCACATATCTTGTCATGCTTGGTATCGGTCCTCTGTATGTCTTTGCGTTGATTCGGTCGTCCAAATTATTTGTCTACTGACGAACTGGAGACCGTCCTCGTTTCTGTGTGTCCTTGGGTTCTCGACCTGCGTCTTTTGCCGCTTTTCCTCGCTCGTCCCTCTTTTTGTTGACCTCCTTTCCCAATATAGCGCCCTTGCTCCAATCTCTGAGACGTTCGGCCGACGACCTATGCTCGTCATCCTCACTGCTTTGATCTGTATTCTCTTCCTGCCCCAGGCACTCGCTCCCAACGTTGCCTCCATCATCGCCACCAGGTTCTTTCAAGGTCTCGCAGCCTGTATTGAAGGTCCTGTTGCAGCCGGAGTTGTCGCCGATCTCTTCCCCAAAAGCGTCCGAGGACCAGCTATGGGAACCTTTGTCCTCACCGTCTTTACTGGTAAGTCTTTCGAAAGTGTAGCGTTTTTGCTTCAGTTGACCAAGCTGACCTCTTTCTGTTGTTCTCTGGCTCTTGCCTCCTTTGCTTCTCCCTTCCAGCTAACGCTACCGGCCCGCTGTGCGCGGCTTGGATCGCTCAAAAATTAGGCTGGCACTGGGTGTACTGGGTCCAGATGATGTCCGGTGGCCTATGCTGGGCGCTCTGCCTATTCTTCCTCCCAGAAACCCGTGGAGACGTTATCCTCGGCAAACGGGCAAAGGCACTAAGCAAGCAGACCGGGAAGGAATACTTTGTCTTTGGACTTGACGTACACGATGGCTTTGCCCACGCTATCAAGGTCTCCCTCTCCAGACCGTTGTTGTATCTGTTCACTGAACCTATCGTCACCGCTCTCTCTCTCTGGGTCGGTTTCGCGTAAGTTCCTTCTATCCAACTTCCTTCGTTTCAACTATCCTTCTGTCAGGCGATGACTCTTATATTTCCGTCTCTTCACATCATCGTCCTTTTCTTCCTCAGCTGGGGAGCAGTCTTCCTCCTCGTCGGTACGATCTCTAACGTCTTCCAGGTCACCTACGGATTCTCACAGGGTCAGGCCGGCACAGTATTGATTTGCGGCTTCATTGGTGCTGCTATCGGCTGGTTTGAAAACTTCTACCTTCAGGAAAGATTTTGTTCGTCCTACTCTTCAAGCTCTGGCCTGTTTTTTCTTCTATCTCCTTCTCTTCTCTCTTCTGACTAAACAGAATAACTCACGCATTTGCTAATCCTTCAGACCGAAACGCACTCAAGAAAGGCAACGGTTTGGCTGCCCCAGAGGTTAGACTTTACTCGAGCGCCGTTGGCGGAATACTCTTTGCCATCGGCTGCTTCTGCTTGTGCGTTACTTCTCTTCCATTCTATCTTACTCACCAACCAGCGCTGATTTTTTTATTTTTTTTTTGGTTTGCGTATACATACACAGCGGCTGGACAGCGCGACCATGGATCCACTGGATCGTGCCCTGCATCTTCATCGTCGTTGCTAATGCCGGAATCTACACCATCTACCTGGCTACCTACAACTACCTTGGAGATGTTTACAATCGATATTCTTCTTCCGCACAGGCTTCCCAGTCACTGTTGAGAAACATTCTCGGCGCCGTCTTTCCCTTCTTTGCTTTGCCCATGTACAACAAATTGTCCTTCCCCTGGGCTTCCACCCTCGTTGGATTCATCGCTCTTGCCTTTTCTGTCGTTCCCTGGATCCTGATCTTTTTCGGCGCTCGACTAAGAGCCAGATCCAAGATCGCTGTCGATTTGGCCAACTTGGAGGGCGCGATCATCCCTGACGAGCCTTCTGTGATCAACGTCGTTCACGAGAAGACCACTGTCTAACTGCATACGGCTTGGTTTTTTCTCCTACACTTTTTTCTTCCTTCTTTCGTTGCTTCTTCACTTTTCTTTCACCCTGTCATCCTTGTTGTCTTTTGGTTTCTTTTTCGTCTTGTTCATTACCAGAGGTTCAATCATCACATTTGATCGAAACCTTCTGAAGCAGATCTAGTTTAAAAAAACTTCTTTAGAAAATAGAACTCTAAACTGCCTCTGTATTTGCATTCGCACTTGCATCAGCACTAGAACTGGTCAATCTTCTCAACACTAAACACCGATCAGCCACTCTGGATAAGTTCAGATTTCATCTTTGATCTTTAGATCCCCAGAGTCTCTAGAACCTCTAGATCCCTATAGACTTTCAAATATCAGACCTGTCTTGATCACATTTCCTCGAGCCTTATCGCATTTATTCTCTCTTTTGTCCATTCAGTTCATCCAGCCAAACCTTCTCATTTTCCTCTTCACTTCTTCTCTCCTCTCTTGCCGACCTTGTCCATCTGTCTTTTGCATGCTTTATTTCCAGTATGTCTATTAGTGGTTGTGTTTGTGCATGAGATTAGGCCTGTAAGAGAACGTCGTGAGAGAGGAATGAATGAACCTTTGTATAACTTCTTTCTCTTTGCTCAGCCTTCAACGTTTATTTTTTTTATTAATATCTTAATGTCTGACTTTACGCTGCCCTTGGGGCATCATCCATCAATCACTCATCGAGCCTGACGATAAGCCGACCTCCTTCAATCCCTTTGTCCGCAAACCCTCTTTCAATTCCTCTGCTTTCATCATCGTTGCCTTTGTCCTTCTTGGAAGGAAAACAGACGATGAACCCTGCTTCGCTCGAACAATCGAACCCTTCGATACTCATGTGATCCGAGTCTGCGGCTGATGATTCAGCTGCAGCCGCCAGAGAACAAGAAGACGAGGTCCGGAAGGCGAACGTGCGACTCATAGAAGAGCCTTCCTCCATACTTGCGTTGAGGTTTCGGGCTTGATTCTGATTTTGATCCTGGCCACCTGAATCTGGTCTATGTATGAACTGATTGAGATCCATGTTTTCCGCACAGGAGTCATTATTTTATATGCGAAATTTTGTCGTTGAGACACTTGTCCAGAACGGAACAAAGTGCCAAAAGAAAGATTTACAGAAAGCAAATCAGAAAGCTTACCAGGAATCGTTCTCCGACCTGAAGACTGTCCTCCCGCTCGATCGCCATTCCGCCTCTGGCCGGGTCTCCACTGAGTATCCTGACGACCCTTTTCACGTCTTCCATCTTGCCCAAGCCTTCGCCCACGAGCGAACCCTCATATCCCCGAGGTCGGATGAGGCCAAGGAAAAACTCCTTTTCTTTGCTACCTAAATAAGACTTGTGGTCGAACCCCGCGGATGTCGATCGTTGAAGTAGTGTGATCAGGTGTTTGGTCGGGTTGGCGATCGTGTGAGCGTTCGACTTCGCGCACGGGCTGATAGATAATAAGAGGTTGCCTTGGGCTCTTTTCGAAGAATATGTACAGAGCTGTTAGCACAAGAAGCGAAAATCGACATGAAGAGATTAAAGGATAGAGTGCTGCAAAAAATATCGATGACTCACGAAACAACCTCGTATGCTTGCATCTCTACCGGTTCCATCCCCTCCCAACTGACATCCATCACGGCTCTATCCCTCTTATTTCCTTCGGGATCATTCTTGGAGACAATCGTCAAACCAACTGCGCCTTGCTCATGCGTCTGGTTCTTGAAAAATATTGTGTACGGTCTGCCGGTCGTGAACGGCGTTGGAGGCAAGACAAGCCCTGCTTTAGATGATGTTGAGGGAAGAAGATCGAGCGTCGGGCTCAGCGACGTCGCTGTAGAGAACAGAAATGACATCTCGATTTGATTTGGGCTTGAAGGGTTGATTGAAGTCGAATGGTGAGGTCATATTAGAACTCAGGATCGCATTGCGCTCTAATCGAATGAGAAGAAGAGAACTCAACTTGACCAATTCCAAGCCTTCTAAATCTACGACTTGCCCGTCGATTTGTTCTCCAACACTACTCTTCTTCCATTCTTCCCAGACATTAGACCAGTCTCCTCCATTGACCGCTCTTTCCAAAGCATTTCCCTCTCTTCTGGCTCCTATCTCACCAATCTCACCCACCGTTTCCCCTAAAGGTCTCCATCTTCCTACAGATGCTGGTTCTTTCCCTTTCTCAGCCGATCGAAAGATCCGGTACGTCGTTTGGTCCATGTTCCAAAAATGAGCGATCGAGATTGTATCCTTCCCTCTCGGCTGACCAGCAAAGGACGATGCTAAGCAACCGATCGAGTTCGGGAATTTCTCATGCAACAAAGGGATTAGAACGCGTAGCGATGTTGTCTCTTGGGGCAATGTATAGATTGTGGCTGACGGAACGGCTGATGGGCTGTTGATAGTTTGGGGAGGGATCGGAGGCGTGTATGTTCTTAGAAATGCGGGAAGATCTGATGAGGTGATGGTATGTGCAAACGAGTACTTTCGCCTAGCCGGAATGATCGACATCGATGAGCAGACCCACTGTCTGAAGGTCATCCCTCCAAGTTTGTACGGTTGACGAAGACCAGTGAGAGATGGAATGATGAGCGGTTGGAAAGTGATCGTTTGAGAAAGATGTCTCAATATTGTCACGTGATTGATAAGATTGGGCCTGATAGTAATTCACGTCATGTACATCTTCCCTCGCCCTTCACAAACAACAATCATTTCCGTACACAGGCTGATGATACAACAAACATAAGAGTAAAGACAAGATACTACAATGTAAAAATTCAGATCCTCATCACCTGACCACTGACTCCTAAAGGGATTCCCCACTGATCTCTGATGACCGTGAAACTGAAGCAACAACTGATCTCTTTCCCTGGTCTTCTCAACGCCGGGGCCGAGCTCGGAACACTAGTCCCGAGGGTGTTTTCTGCGGTATTGGCAGTGTTCGAGTTTGGACCGGATACGGGATTCATGGCATTGGCAGCAGCCAGCGCGGCAGCATTCCGTTTAAGAAGACGCGCCGGAGGGCAGAGCGTACAAGTTGTCAGGACGGCCTTACGAGATGTACTGTACAAGAGATAAGAATAGAAAATTCAGGGTCAGTCGATGTAGAACTTGTAGAATCTGCTAGAATGTATATCATAGACAAGAACGTACTCGAAACCAACTAATCAAGAAGACGAAGCGGAGTTGAATGCAGTGTCAATAAGAAGTTCCTCGAGTGCAGATTGAATTGTCAGAACTTACTAGCGCAATATTGCTTAAGTATGTGCACACAAAGACAAATCAGTCAGTACACAATCGAAAAGGTTGAGCCTATGATCAAAAGGTTCTCACCTCCCAAAAATTCACCGCCGAGTCTTCAGTCATCAGTTCATAAATTCCTAACTTTCCCTAGAATATACCGTTGATTCAAAAGCCCGTTTTAAGCTTTCAGTTTCAGTCACGATGAATGGAGGAGTCGAGGGAAAAAATGACACAAACATCTTTGAACCAATTAATATCAATCCCCAACAGATTGGCAAACCTATGCGGAGAGAGTTTTGGAAGTAGGTCATCCAGTGTGTGGTGAATATCGACCTTGACGGGTGAAGCAAAGCAGATAGAATGAAACATACTCGTTGTTGGCCTTGAAAATTTGCCCTGTTCGTCTCCAAAACAAACTGGGCGTTCGGACGACTGATTGTGAGAGGTTCATTCAAGAGATTGTGTTTATCAATCAGTATCTCATGTCCGTCATCCATCCACCGTAGAAAGGAGTACAGAACCAAACAATCAAACACGCAGACTCGACGCACCTGTGAAGCACCGGTCCATCTGTAGAACTAGCCGTTGAAACCCCTCCTCGATCAAGATTTTTTCCTCTTTTGACAGACTAGCGAGAATTTCTCGAACGGTGGGTCGGAAGATTCGTAGTGGGGCCGAGATTCGCTCTTTCGACACTTCGCTAACACTAAGTGAGAGAATAACAAGGTTAGTTGAAATATATGATGAATCCAGGCACAACGCTATGACTCACGTGGCATCCATCCAACTCTCCAGTTTTGCCCAACCCAACTCCCAATCCCAACCTTCTGAGGCGCTAACCAATTGAGAACTCTCGAACTTGGCTCTAAGAATTGCATGTAGATGGTCTCCTACTGCCAAACTCGGGACTGGCTGCAACTGACTGTGCCCGCCCAACAATAAAGGATTATGATCTTCATCTCTCTGGTGAGTTAGATTCACGTGCGGCTGTTGATGTTGCTGCTGCTGTTGTTGTTCTTGTCCTTGTTGCTGTGACTGTTGATGGAATGAATGATGCGCTTCGTCCGCAGAGAATGGAAGTGTATGCGACAACGGACGCTCGGTCAAAGGTTGCACCGAAGCCTGAGCGGAAGGAGGCGGGGGATATGGATGGAAATGATGAGGGAAATGCGTCGGACTGGCAGGCCGAGATACCCTTGCTTGAAGAGCCTCAAGATTTATTTTATGCTGATCCTGATACGACTTATAAAGTTGGTTTAGGAGGTCGTTGAAGGAGCCGTTTTGTTGAGTGTTGGCAAAGAGGGAAGGAGATGTTGCACTCGCAGTGGGTGGATTTGAGATGAGGGGTTGACTAGCCGACTGTGACGGAGAAGGGAACGAGGTCGAGTTGTTCGACGAGGGGGGGAGAAGAGAAGAAGGGAATTCTAGAGTGTTCAGGAACTCGCTGCAAAGAGGATTGGAGAAACAGCGCAGTCATCAGGCCCTCCCCACAGTCGTTGATACCGAAAAGATGATTTATGAAGTGAACTCACCTAAGACTTCCCCATTCAGCATCTTTGTACCCTGAACTAGATGCCAGAGTTGGAACTAGACTATCTCCTGCCGAATCTCCTAAACCTTTATCCCTGCTTACACCCAGAGCCTCAGACGTTCTTGGAGTTAAAGCTCCTATTCCATTCCAGGGGGATGCGATGGGCGTCATACCTATGGGCGAAGGTGCTAAAGATGGATCAATCATCGTCCCTTCTGCTCTCATGACAGGCTTGGAATAGTTTGGAGATGACGGTTGTGGTGGCTTTGAATTTTGTGATGAGGTCGCTTTAGAAAGAACAGAGGAGGCCTGCTGCCTGTCGGGTGGACTGACTTTCGAACGACCCACAACATGGTCCGGATCTATTTGAGGAGAAAACGATGGTCTTTGAGCGGAAAAATAAGGTTGTAACGGTAGGGATTGTTGAGCCTGAGGCTGAGAAGAGACAAGGTTGTGCTTCGATTGTAGTTGATGGGCTAGACTTTGGGGAGGAAACGCTTTGTTCAAGGGATTGCGCTGTTGATGTTGACGCATCTCTGGCACAGCCAAGTCCTCTGATCCTCGTTGCTGCTGTTGTTGATAATTAGAAATCTGGTCTTCTTGGGGATTCAGAGGCGGCATTTGATCATCCCCTGGTCCCATACTTATCGATGTGATGGGTGTTGAGAGAGGAGGTGGTCCAGCAAGAGAAGCTTGTTGATTGAAAGATCGTCTCTTATTCGAAGAGAGCTCATTGGTCGAAGAAGAACTAGAGATACTTTTAGCAAGAGACGGTCGCTTGGGCTCGGAAGTTGAAGACTGGTTCGGTGGTTTGAGAGGAGAGGTTTCTGGTTGGGAAAAAGAGTTTATGCGGGATCTCGGTTGCGGCGGCGAAGAAGCCGAGGAAGACGAACCCGAAGCGCTTGAGCGTGACGAGGATGAGGTCGGAGGTTTGACTACCTGTTGTGAGTTCGGCTTTCTAGCGGCGTTGGTGAAAGCACCAGAAGAAGACGAAGAGGATGCGGCGGTGGTTATGGCAGTAGAAGAGGCTGCACCGGCTGTTCCGTCAGATGAGCTAGCTGTAGTAAGCGTCGAAGGATCCACGTCCGTGCAAAGGTGTTGAATCCCTCGACGAACACACCTCTCACAGGGTCGTTCTGAAGATAGTCAAACAAAGAAGATCAGTTTTCAAGCTTTGTTCAAGGACAATCCAATGCATATAGAAGATAAAGGGAGAGCCAACGACTGACCATTCGAACAGACCATATGAGATCGTTTACAAAACACGCATGCGACTTGAACCTTTGTTCGCTTCTTTTCCCTCTCTCCGTCCTTCGAAGCAGACGACTGAGTCGGTGCTGCTGCTGTTGCTGCTGATGATGATGATGACGGCGGTGAAGAAGGTAATACCTGACTCGCTTTCCGCTTGGCGGATGACATCGCTTGATCTCTTACGTTCGCTTTCTCCTGGCCTTTGAGTAAATCACTGATCTCTCTCTGGGATGATGGATGGCTCGGGGTCAAGAGATCTGTCTGCTCAAAAGTCTGGTTGGTTCATCAAATTCAGGCGTGCTTACGTAATACTGTCGATCGGGTACGGATTGAGCCGATGCCTAATATAACCAACAATACCGTCTACAACCATTCACAACCATCGTCGACCATCAATTATATATCCATCCAAACAGTCAAACGTTTTGTTAATCATGCCTATCGATAACTCTGCTGACGAAAACGTTCTGTTGTCTAGATCTCAGCTCTCTCAACTCTCTTCTCTAGAAGTTCTAACTTCGAGCGGTTCTTCTGTTGCCTTTGGGACACTCATCGATCCATCCACGAGCAACAGCTCAAAGACACTCGTTGTGGCACTTCGTCATTTCTGGTGTGGCCTTTGTAAGGCATACCTTATCGATCTATGCGAGCAAATCCCAGAGATTCTCGCAAAAGAAAACAGATTGAATATAGTTATCCTTGGATGTGGAAGCTGGGTGCGTGCTGTCATTGTCTATCTTCAAGGAACTGGGTTCAATCGGCTGATCAGATCGTAAAGGTTTGTGCGCAGGAATTCTAGGAACCAATCAAAAACTATGCAGGTCAGAGTCTTGATCCCCCTTTTGTTATCGAGCCAGTCAGAGCTGAGTGTTTCTCTCTTTAGCCACCACGAATTGCCCGTACCCGATATACGCTGATCCTACGAAGAGGATCTATCATGCTCTAGGAACGACATCTACTTTGGCGCATACACCCAGGTTTGTACGAGATCCTCATCAGGATCGAATAACAAGCTATACTCATCTTTTCAATCTCATCTCGACAAAATCATTTTAACAAAGTGGACAAGCAAGGAAGAGTTACCTCAAAGAATCAATGTTCTCCCAGGCAGTAGGAAGTTTAAAGACCGCGCTGACGCAGGTCGCTTCGGTCAACAAAGTCGGAAGCTTCAAGTAAGAGTTGTGCGAATCTGGAGACGCACTCTTGCTTTATCGATAATCCTCAAATCAACACGCTGATCCATGGGGGCCTCTCGTATGACTTTTTAACAGGCAGAATGGAGGAGAATTCATCTTCGGGCCAGGACCGACCAATATATTCGCGCACAGGATGCAGAACACAGAAGACCACACGGAGATTGTAGAGATCAAAGACGTGTTAGGTTTTTAAATTTCGAAAGGAACAAGCTTGCAGCAGGTAACATGTAGAATTCATATGATGACGTTTTCGCCCAGGATTTCTTTACTCCATATATGAGAAAACAATATATAAACACGAGTACATCTTACTTCAGCATATAACAATATAGATCGGAACACTTGAAGGGGACTCCCAGAATTTCCAAAAGGTCATCCCTCACTAAAACTCTCCTTAAAGCTTCGAATCACCACCTGTGAAGTCGTACACTGGTTTGTACTGAACCTCCTTCACCTTCTCAACCAACTCTTGTAGGGACAACCCCCTCAGATCAACTCGTCGATCAACCTGTTGTTTCTGCGCAACCTGAATCACTCGGGCGGCAACCAGAGCAGAGATCTCCTGGATTCGATCAATTCGGGGGTAGAGTAAGTTTGCGGCAATCTCGCTATGGGTGAGGGCTTCAGAGAGAGCGATAGAAGTCTGGGTACAACCAAAGAGAACATACGTTACGTCAAGATGACGTTAGTAAGCAAAGTAGACCACGTGAGAAGAGAAAAAGGAGAGAACATACGGTTTCAAGCATCTTTTCAGTCACTTGGGTGGCTCCGCAGAGGGTCACGGCTTGTCCCAGAGCTGGGAAGATGTAGAAGTCTTGATGAGAACAGAAAAGCATTGGTTTTTCAGTTAGAGAAACTCTAAAGGGGAACCACCTCTTGATACGAATCATAAGAATTGAAACCTACTGTTCCCCTGGGCAGCCTCCCTGCGCTCTCCGTTGAACTCGATGGGGTCGAAAGGCGATCCGGAAGCAAAGATGACTCTGCCTTCCGTCCAGTCAAGAGCGTCCTGGAACGTAAGCTCACACTTTGTCAACGGATTACTCAATGGGAAGATGATCGGTCGTGGGTTGATCTCGGCCATCTTGCGGACGATGCTTTCGGTGAACGCTCCTTGGGTCGTGCTCAATCCAATCAACACCGAAGCTTTGTAACCGATGAGAGACGATATCAGTTTTAGAACAGATCTTACAAGGAGTTTATAAAAAAAACAAGATCCCACTTACGTTTTACGAAATCAACTATCTCCTCGAGCGACTTGTACTGGGTTCCCTCATTGTCATCCCTAGAGAAGAATTTCTTGTGCTCCGCCAGTTTATCGCCTCGGTCGTTCTTGAGGTATGATTTACGTTAGATTCAGTCAGTGAGAAGGACAAGTGATCTATAAAGGCAGAAATCAAGAAGAGCACACGTACGGTGATGAGACCTTTGGTATCGACAAGGTAAATCCTCTTTCTGGCCTCTTCAGGCGAGACACCTTTGGTAGTGAAGAAAGAGACGAGTTGTTTGGCGACTCCGACCGCTGCCGACCCGGCACCCAGGAACACTGAAGCAACCAGGACGAGAAGAAGTGAGAAAAAATCAGTTAATGCAATTTCGAGAGATGGGTACTGTATCGATAGCTGTACCTATTTTGTGCTCGCTCAGGGGAAGTCCGCTGACTCGGGATGCCTGAACAGCAGCGTTGATGAGAGCGGTATAGATGACGGAGGCTGTTCCTTGGATATCCTATAGATCCCACAAACAAAGAGAATATGTTGAGTCATGATTCGTCCTGCGCACTAAAAACAATATGTAGAAAAGTATATTCACATCGTTGAATGTACAATATTTCTCTTGATATCTCTCTAAGTAGTGGAATGCAGCTTCGCTCGAGAAGTCTTCAAATTGAACTGTGAGATAGGTTCCAAGGCGCGCATCCAACAACCATCCCTGATCAGTATACATGTCCCAAAAGTAACCTCTATAGCGATCGAGTCTACTCGAGAAAGACAAGGTGGGGTGACATACCAAGCGCTTCAGGGAAGACCGCTTTCATAGCCTCCATAAACTCGTCCAAGAATGCCTCGTTCTCGGCTATTGATCGTCGTTTCTGAATAAGAGAAGAAACAGTAGTGTTCGTCAAGCTGATTGATGCTAAAATCGCACAGAAATCGATAGATAAAGACGAACCTGTCGGAGACCGAGGTAGAGAGGGTCCTCGAGAAGTCGAGGGTTGTCCGTCCCCATATCGAGAACTAGATGGCAGGGAGAAATGAAATAGGAAAGAAATGGGCATATGGACATGAGGGTTGATGACAGGTGAAAGTAACGGACCAATGGGCAAAGTCTGTTCGGGGTGAATACCCGCTCTGAATTATACGAAAACGAAGGGATAGTCGAATGGTATGATGAGCCACAGAGGGGAGGGAAGCAAGGCGTAATGGCGATGATAGATAGACGGCACATACCCAGCAACGTAAAGAGAAAGTTTTCCGATAGAAATACCCATTCCTCCAAGCCCTAAATCTCCCAATCCCAAAATTCGGGATCCCTGATGGAGACGGTGATAGCAGAATAAACATATTCAGCTGCAAAACAGCATGGAGAGTGGAAGAAGGTGAGGGTGTACATACATCAGTCACAACGGAGATTCTAACTTTGTCCTTGTTTGGCCAGTTTTGAAGCACCTGTTTGATAGAACCCTTATCCTCGATGGAGATAAACAAACCCTCGGGTCGTCGATAAATCTGCGCGAGAGAGAGCATAACCTAGTGAATACGTGCGGAGGTCAACGCATATGAAGAGGGAATAAGAATAAACGGACTTCAGAGTATCGCTCGCAGGCTTCCCCAACGGTGGGAGTATAAATCAATGGGGCAACTTCAGTCAGGTTCTCCGTCACTGTTTAGCGTGGTGAAGGAAATTTGTGTTCGTCAGTTTGTATCTATCAACCTAATCATGCAAGAATCCACGGAGCGCCCATACCGATTTTGTAGAACAATCTGACGTTAGTCTGTCGGACGTTGGACAGGTAGATATGCTTCTCAATGTCTGAATCTTTTGATCTGAGCTGGATGAGGGCTCGCTTGACTTGGTTGTCGATTGACTCGAGGGCGCTGCGAGTCAGAAGGAAAGAAAACAATAGAAAGATCGTATGTAATATCAGTCAAAGCTCGATTCTCTGCATCTGTCTTTATTGGTAGTAAAGCCGAAAAACTATGGCAGACGACGACAGGTTGGAAGGAACCCATGAAAAGAGGCAAGGAGGTTAAAACCTACGCAGGCATCAAACCCCGGACTTTATGAGCGTCTCGATTCGAATTTGATAGACCGAGATCTAAGGAGATGAATATCGAATTTAGTCAACCGATATCTCCAGGGTTTGAATGAATGGTCTGCAAACTCAGGTGCGTACCCTGATTGGTGAGGGGATCTCGATTGATATATGATCTTGAAGAAGCAGCATCAGTAGAACCTGTGAAGCAACACGGTCCAGAAGTTTGGAGTTAGTCGAACAGCTCTTGAAATGACCGTAAAGTCGAGTAGAAACGAAGAAAGACTAGAAAAGACAAATCCGCGAGGGAGTCATATTCAGTGGATCGGTAAGCTACTCACCAGGCATCATTGCGCGAGCAGAGTCAACGACGGAAGCGATAGAAGGCATATTGGCAGAGGTATGGGGGTTGTCTCTATTATTGGTAAGAGTGGTTTGGAGTGAGCTTGTAGAAGTCGTGGACGAAAGCAAGCGCTGCTGAAAATGGTACGTGGTAGTAGGATGAAACTTCGAGAAGAGAACGGAAGTGATCAAATGGTCGCTAGTTATACGGCTGATCAACCGAGAAGAGATCATGGTCATTATCCGCTTTTTACCTTTTCCCGACTTGAACTCGGGCCGACAACGGCAAAAGGAGGTAGCACAGATCGTTAAAAAGAGCGACCCAAAAAGGACAAGACTTGAAGGAACAGTGTAAAATGAGTGAGAGAAGGAAGCATGACGAGACCGGAGCAATGTAAAAAAGAGGCGGCAAAGGTGAGTTTAATGGGGAATTCTTTCGTCCGAGAATGTAGAAAGTAAGGAGTGTCCGAGAACATGCCGGCACATTACTGGTTAGTATCGACCGATTAGATGAAGAGATAGTACCTTATGGAATAAATCGGGTGTACTCGGCCGATCCCAACAAGGGTCTTTTTTTTTTTTTGCCGGTGTAAATTCTAACACACCTCTGCTGTATGCAACCTTGTTCACAATAGTATTGAAGGGCGCAAGGATAGAACAACTCTGATGGGTATCAGTTAATCTAGATCAATAATGCTCGCTTGCTCTTTGCATGGTTATCAGGTTATATCTCTAGGCTTCTCTGCATTCTATTCGAAGTCGTCCTTCGACTTTTTCTAGAATTAGACCCGCTTTATATTTATAAACATCAGAACCTTTCTCTTGGAACTATTCCAAAAGAAGAGAACCGAGGAGAACGGTTGTATTGCTAACCATACGTTTGGGGTCGGTGCCCAAGTCTCTGGGGTGGGCTGTTTGAGTGATATAGGTGACTAACCGTCACTTTCCAAAAATTATGAGACTACAATGATGTATAGTCAAATCATCGACTTACCCATACACACTCAGCTCTATCCAAGTTCACGTTCGCTTTCCCATGCCCAAATCGGCCAAACAGAAGAAGGCCAAGGTGGCAGACTTTTCGGTAAGGATGTTTTCTATCGTTCGTGGTTTGAAACAGACATGCGTTCCTCATTATTTAACTGCGAATCCACCCTTCACTCTACAGAAAGCAAAGTTCAAGCTTGGTAAAGGGAAGCAGCAGGCCAACAATGCGACCGATACATCCTACAAGGTAGGCCACCACTCTTCGCTTTGTTCTTTGTATAGTTTGAACAACGACCGTACTCACTTCTGACAACCGTTTCGTTAAACAGGCTCGATGTATGTCGTTCTGATTGCTCTAGCGATTTCTTTCGCGTCCTTTCTCGTGTCGAATGAGTTCAATATTGACCCGCTTGCTTGATTCTTTCTTAAAGCCATTATTCTACCAAACCAATCGATATCGGTCGAGCACGACGAAGCCGTTCCGCTCACTAAACGAAATCATACCTTTGCAGACCTGATCATCCAATCGAAGCACTACAATGCGGGAATTCGGAAAGGTAATGTTGCTGAAATCTCTTCAGTAGCTAAAGGGTTCGATCCGATCAAACACTAAACTAGCATCAATCACTTGACTGTGTACCATTCTTCAACCTAGATGCCATCTACGGATTAAAAGAAATATTGACGGCATTCCCGTCGCTCAGAGTCAAAGAGCTCTCCTCGGTTGTCGGTGTGATCGTCAGATATATCAACGATGAAGTCAGTTTTCTCGTGTAGCGCGTGAATTCTTTTTTTCCATACAGCGCGCTGACGGATGTTCACTTTTCTCACATTCAGGATCCATCTGTCCGAAAGACACTCCCATTCTTCCTCTCTCATCTCTTATCCATCCTGTCCCCCTCAAGTCTCATCCCCCACCTACCTGTCATATTCCTCCACTTTTCTTCTGCGCTCTCCCACATTTTCCCTGAGGTCCGAATTGACGCAGTCAAGTCTTTTCGGGTTCTTCTTGATCATTACCCTTCCCTCTGCGTCGAAGGGTGGGTCCAGAGTAGAGGAACTGGCGGAAGAGCAGGCCAAGGTCTTATGGGTGTCCTTGGCTTAGGAGGCGGGAGTAACGGAGGAAAGCAACAAGCTGGCGTGGCGAGTGTACCTCTCAAATCGGGCGCAAAACTCATCGTGCTCCAGGCCCTGGCAAAGTTTTTAGAGGCAGCGTTAGAGTCTAGCGTGTCATCTGCTTCATCAACATCAGCAGCATCCTCGTCTTCCTCTTCAGCAACAACACCCCGAGAATCCACTTGGTTCTTTGCCCATTCGTTTGCGTCTCCTGTAGCGTTTGCCGAGTTCTCCGATTCCCTTACTAGTACCCCTTCGTCTGCAGCGGGACGGGTTGACTCTTGGGCGCTAGGAACCTCACCCGCCGCCTGGGATCTTTCTTCTCTAGCTATAGATCCATCTGTGCTATCCTCCACCTCACTTATCTCTTCTAGCCCGGCAGAAGGAAGAGAAGGGAGTGGCATCCAACCAGTCGAAGGGGGTGAGAAGGCAAGGGCTGCAGCTGGAATGTATCTTTCTCTCCATCCACTTCTGCTTTCGACGTTCCTAGATGCAGCACCAGGCGCGTTTGATCCATCCGGATCAATCACCCAAGTTTCAGTAGCGGGTGAGGAACTGGAGCTGGTCGCTGTGGTGGGAGAATTGGCGAGTGTGCTGGGAAGGACGGTAATGGGAAATGCTGAATCCTTGGTTCGTCTCTTTGCTTCCTCTCTCTCATTCGACTCTTAGAAATCGGATTGAGTCTGATATTAATGACAAGCTGACGACCTAAAACGTACTCTGGTGAACTCGTTCCATCGAACAGCCGAGAGAGACTTTGAATGGAATCAAGAAAAATTTGAAAACGATGCTCAACCATATGGCTGTATACTTTCCCTTTAACTCGTCTACGTTTCAAAAGAGAGATGTCAAAGTATGTTCACAATCTATCAACGTTTTCTAAATCCTATGATTCTCATGTTACTGAGCTAATCGTTTGTGCATTTCTATTCTGAAAGTCCGAGTCCCTTCTTTTATCGCTTTCTCTTGCGTTCTCCTCCCTTGTTGCTCAAGTGTCCTTGACTCATTCTTCTGTTGCGCCAAGGACGAAGAATTCAAATCCCACCGAGAGAAAGAAAGCTCTAGAAGACTGCTATACAAGGATGAGAAAAGGGACCGGAGTGAGCGAAAAGATGCTGGTCGATAAGGTTGCTGTTTGGGTTAGTGAGCTGTTGAGGGGAGAAGTGAGTGTCTGTTGATCTTCCAAAGGGACTAATATGCTTGAGTGACCTCTTCTGATCGAAAGCGTGAACCTTCTTGTATTCTTCCAGACTGTTACAGCTTCATCTCCTCTGGGTCAATCTCTTCCTCCTCACACATATGAAGCTCTTCTTCCAACTATTTGGTCCCTTCTCTGTCAACCTCCTTCGGCTCCGATCATCAAGACAGACCAGAACGCTACACCAACAGAGAATGGAAAGGACGTATCGCTCTTGACTGGGAAGGCAGTATTTGAACACTACAACCGATTGAAAAGTTTGGATCCGACAAAAAAGATAGGACTAGAGTTCTTGGGCAGGTTGTGCTTGGTTCGTGTGGTGTTCTTTATCACGGTTTACACTCTTCTCTCATTCCTTCTAACCGGCTTGATCGGAGATGCTGAGACGTTCCTCTTTTGCTCTTCTCGTATATGATTGTTTCATATAGCTAGAGACATATTCGCTATACAACGGTCCATTCCGATTACGTGAACCTTCGTCCGTTCTTTCATCAGGTCTGGCTGCAGATGTTGAAAAGTTTTTGGGGACGTTGCCTCGAATCATCTGGGAAGCCGGAAGTAAAGACCTTCAGCTGTCGGAGGTTAATCTTGATCTTTCTTCCTAACTCTTGTTGATGATCAGTGGTCTAACTCAGTTGTTTTCTGTGTGGCTCGACCACGATACACTATATACACAGCTTGTGCTTCGACTGACTCAGACGATTCTCAAAGTCCACCAAACCCTCATCCTGCCCGCCATCGTACCATCTTTCCCTTCATATTTCACGATGAACATTCCCTCTCGCGGGGTGCTTCCAGGACCATGGACAAAACTTCCACTGGAAGGTAGAGGTCGGACTGTCAGAATGCTGGCTATCGATACTGCTTGGTCACTTTGTAACCTATCGACTTCGGAGGGTCCAGCTAGAATCGATGAGGATCTAAGACAGGCTCTGGAGAGAGCAATCGAGCAAGCGGTAGATATTGTCGCTGTAGAGGACAAAGGTGAGGCGAAGAGGTACTGGGTTGGGTTGAAAGAATTGAGTAGATAATTATGAAGACTCTGTTGTCATCGTCCTCACCGTCGTCGTCTACACTCGGTCTTTTCGAGAAATAACAACATATATATCGGTTCATCGCAACGAGCTACTTAACCTTTTTCATATTCGGTTTGATGTTCATTACTGGAAGTTGGTAAACAAATCAATTGAGGAAAGAAGAGAATTCCGATATAGAAAACTTCTCAATCTCTGGCAGCTTCCCTGATCTCCTCCTCCCAAACCTTCTTGAATTCTTCAATATCCCGTCCACCACCTATACAGTTGACATCTACTGGATAAGCAGGCCAGGCAGGCGCGTTTCTAGCCGCCATCGGATGAGCTCTGGAGGGAATCATCAAGAGAAGTGGTAGACTGTTGATGACTTCGATCTCTGCTTGTTCTTCGTCGCCTAACGTAGCCTGAGACTCTGGTGAGTCTGAGAGGGAGAGCGCTGATAGAGAATCGATTGGCTGAGTCTCTTGCAAAAGGGAGGACGGCTCGGAATCGATCGTTGAAGATGACGACAAGGTAGTCAGGTAGAGCTCGTGTAGTTGTTCGTAACTGAAGAGAAGAGGGGAGGTGTGGAATGGATGGTAGGGTGAAAAGTCGACGATGTGGGCAGACGAGAGATTGGATGTCATGTAGACATCCACAACGTCTGAAACCAGGCATTCACATCATCGATGGTCAAATTCGATCAAAAGTATTCAGTCTCTCTGAAGCGGCTTACGTGTGAAGGAAGAGGAAACAGAAGAATGAAACTCACAGTCCGGCCCACCAGCAAATTTACCTCGAATGGTGTCCTCGAAGAACTCTAGTAACGACAGATGTATCTTCGCTTGTGTACGTGGATCCACTAGATGTTCATAAAAGTTTGTATCCCGCTGACAGACTCCAAGCAATGTGTTGTTCCGAACAAACATCCTGAACTCTCTGGATCTGTCAAGATCATACCACTTTTTGAGAACCAACTCGAGACGTTCGCCTCGATTTTGCTCGTCGGTCTCGTCCTCTATCACTCCATCAGCGGCTTGTTCATCTTCCGTGCGTATCTGACTGAGCGCTTCCATCACGCCGTTCATGAGTCCGCTTGCTTTGAGGACCATAAAGAGATCCTCGATGCTCGGGCATTTCATCGGTAGAGGGAAAGGCAAGATCCATTGAGCGTCTTGAGGACAAACAGAATTGAGTTTCGGAAATACACCAGAAGGGTTGAAATTTGCGAAAGTTGAGGCAATATGAGAGGTGAGCCGGGGAAATGAATACACCGGAGGAGGTACAGAGGACGAGGTCGATGAGCTACTAGTAGAAAATTGGACACATGAGCTTTGAACAATATATTTTTGTGACCAGAGAAGAAACTAAAACATACCTGTCATCATCCGTTACCTCCTCTCCTTCCTCACGACTATCATCGTTATTGTCATCATCGTCATCGTCGTCTTGACTCTCAGTGTTTTGCGGAAGAATACCATCTGGCAGCCTCATTCCATCCTCATCGAACCATTGGGTGAAGATGACTTGCTCTTCTGGTGAGAATTTGAAGAACGTTCCTCTAATAGAGGCTCTTCTAAAGGTTGGATACCATTCAGAGAACCGAAACTGACGGACTTTTGATCTGGTCAGTATGGGAACAAGTTCTGGTGGCGATGGTGTAGGGACTGGCATGATGTGGGTTTGAAAGATTATCCATCTGGAGGAGGATTGCATACTCTAGTGAACAACAATTAGGGTTATGAATCGAACTATCGTTACGTAATGTCATTCGAACTCATGGCTACATCATAAATTGCACCTTCAGGCTATGAACCTTTGCTACTCTTTTCATACTTACCTTGAGTTGACAGAGAGCGTCATAAACCTTTCTGTCCTGTATCGATCGCTGACATTGCACGGCGACACATGG